>BQNB010054871.1:0-37278 GCA_026074375.1 Tanacetum coccineum | reverse complement strand
ACTCAAAGCTAGCAGTACAAACTCCAAGTTAGTACTGATAGTTAATACTGTTAGTACTGTTGTTAGTACTGCTAAGTTTCTGCTGCTTATCTTAGTTTAATTGCTTGCTTAATTTGCTTATTTAGAGTTAGTTTAGCTTATTTTGTTTGTCTTAAGCTTATTTGAGCTATTTATGTCTTGGTGTAAAAAGTTTTAAGTGTTTTTACCATTCCTAGCCTTTATGCCCGCTCTAGCTTATTTTCCTTGCTTATCTTTTAGTGCATTTGCTTATTAGGTTTAGTTCCCAATCATATCCTTGTCATATTCAAACATCAATTATCAATACGTCATTCGATTCTCCATTCAAGCGTTGGGACATAACGACCCGGAAATACTCTGTACTACTTCCGGATTTATTGATCTCGCGGATTTTAACCCTTGTTGTATATTTATATTTATCTATATTTATTTATATGTAATAAGGAGTAAGATCACGCGAGTCAAATTTTGTTTGGTATGTGCTTAATTACACATACCAGGGGTCCACATGAATTCCTTCGCTATCAATCACGTGACCGAGAAACTGTACCTTAGAGAGCCAAAGTTCACACTTTGAAAACTTGGCATACAATTCTTCCTTCTTAAGCAATTTCAAGATAAGCCTAAGGTGTTCCTCGTCTCCTCATTTCTCCTCGAGTAGATAAAGATGTCATCGATGACTACTATCACGAACTTATCCAAATACGGTTTGCACACCCGATTCATGAGATCCATGAATACCTCTGGTGCGTTGGTAAAACCAAATAGCATGACCTAAAACTTGAAATGTCCATAATGGGTCCTAAATTCAGTCTTAGAATATCCTTTTCTCGACTCTATTTGGTGGTAACTAGTCCTCAAGTTGATTTTCGAGTAAAAGCTAGATCATCATAGTTGATCGAAAGATGTCATAAGTCCTAGGTAGCGGGTAATCGTTCTTCAAAGTTAGCTTGTTCAATTTTCGATAGTCGATGTATATCCTGAAGGATCTTTCCTTCTTTTTGATGAACAATATTGGAGATCCCCAGGGTGAGGAACTATGCCTTATAAATCCCTCTGAGCATACGACATACTACGCCAGAGATGGTCAACTATCTGCCTTTGAGTCTCATGTTATCCCGCTCTAAAGTACCAATCATATCAAACAACTCAGCTCTTTACTCCCTAGTAACTATTGATGCATACCCATACTCATATTGCTTCGAACCATTAAAGTTTCATCACCTAAGGAAATACAAACAATATTTTTATCACAAATGATCATGGCGTGGTACCTTCTCAACCAATTCATACCAATGATAATGTCAAAACTACCAAGTTCTATAGGTATTAAGTCTATGTTGAATGATTCAGAAAATTCAGGGTACAATCTCAAATGATGGTATCAGTTCCTATAATCTTTCCATCGGCTAACTCAACAGAGTACTTAGTGTCTATGGTAGATGGGGCGATGCCACTTAAAGGGCTAATCTTAGTGGATGTGAGGCTTCTATCTATAAGGTTCCATGTACTTGCAATAATTTCGTCCTTTGCTTTAACTTTAGGTCCATTAGAAGTTTTGTCAGTACGAGAATCTTATAATCTTCATGATTCTAACTGGCTAAAATGTAAGTCAATCAAAGGAAATCTCTTAGTTTTCTTGGTTATAATCCAATTAGGAAGATAAGTTCGTTACGTTCTATCATCCTACAATCCATACTTATCGTGACTACAGTGAGCGTGATTCGGTCTCTCGACTAATGGTATGGTGTCTCTATATGATAAGGTTAGGAAATATCTACTTAATTTCGGAGCTTACAAACACGAGTACACATAACCAGCACAATTTATGAATACGCATGCAAAATATCAGTAAAACATGAATACAATAAAATCTCATTGAAAGTATAGAGAAAAGAGAGGAAAATAGAAATGGAAAGTAATGATGAATTGTCAGATTTTTTAAGGTGACTACTCCCAGCATAGCATGGTCCTTCCTGAATTATACATAGGTGATCAGGCTATGTATAATTAAGGACTAACGATAAAATGTTCATTTCATCAAAACTAGTGTTATGTTTCTCAAAGTTACATGGTATACACAGTATGGTTTATAAGATAGCGAAACAGTTCGTAACAATGAAAACAAGGTAGTTTACATAACGACACAAGATATTTTGTAAGATAACGGAAAATATTTTATAAGGTGATAGCAAAATAGTTTACGAGCTGACAACCCAATAGTTTATAAAGTGACAACGTGATAGTTTATAAAAGACACGAAGTAGTTCATAAGATGACGGCGATAAATTGACAGCAACATAGTTTATAAGTGACAACGAAATAGTTCATGAGGTGACAACAAAATGATTTGTAAGATGACTGTAAGGTAGTTTATAATAGGGTATCAAAAGAGTTTATAAATAACTGTAAAATAGTTTATAAGATGGAAACGAATTAGTTCATAAAATGATAGCCAGATAAGTTATGAGGTAATAGTAGGATAATTATAAGATGTTGACAAAATGGTTTACATAATGATATCAAGATAGTTTATAAGGTGTTACCGAAACGGTTTATAAAATGATGGTAAAAGAGTTTATAAATGACGACAAAATGGGTTAAAAGATGAAAACAAGTTAGTTTGTAAAATGATGGCGAAAATAGTTTATGAGGTGATAGTAGAATAATTTATAAGATAATGACAAAATGGTTTATAGGACAACAATGAAATAGTTTATAGGATGATATCAGAATAGTTTGTTAACCAATAGTGAAATGGTTTATAAGACGATAGTAAAGTGATCAATAAGCTGTTTAGCAAAACGGTTCGTAGACTGACGGAATATAGTTTATAATGACAGTAACTCTATTTATAAGAATGCTAGTGTGGTTCTTATGACAACATCCAATTAGTTTGTACTAGTAGAACGGTTTATAAAATAATAGTAAAGCAGGTTGTAAGATGGTAATAGATTTGAGGAGTACTCTACATAAATTATTAGAGAATTGAAGCGTAACTGACGAAATCGTCATGACACAAAATGAACAGAGGGTTTAAAGCCATCCACTCGATACACGAAATTCACAGGGAAGTACTAGTGCAAAACTCTTAGAGGTTACAGTCCAAGTCTACTTAGGTTCCGCTTGGCAAAGAAGGAAAAATCTCTCCTTAAGTATTTGCATTATCCTTGACGGCGTAAGAGTTCTCGCGAGCTTCTACCTCCCAAATACGGTTCACACGGTTCAGATTTGGACAATCACTCTTATAATGTCTTGATTTTCCACACTCATAATAGGTATTTTAGGTTTCTAATTTGCCACTACGGCCTCTAAGTTGTTATCGAAACGGGTGTCCTACAATCTCTACTCATATGGCCAACTCTCTTGTAGTTATTGCACTCCATAATGCATGGCCCAGTGTGGTGCAACTTACGGTTGTTGTAGTAGGGTAACTTTCGTACATATCCATTTTTATTATTTGGTCCAGCAATGTAAGCTCTCATGGCATTTTGTCGTTTATTTTGTTTTTGGCATTCCTTACCACCTTGGCTTCCTATCGTACGACTTGATCCATTGAGTCATGGCTCATGCGAGTTTTTGCCTCATAGACAGCAATAGCTTCGATGGCATTAGTAATTCTTTAGGTTATAATATGCTCAATCTTTGCGGAACTCATTCCTTGTCTCATTGTCGGTATTTTCTTCATAATTGAACGGAGTAAGGAAAATAAGATAAGTCGAATTTTAAAAGTCGTGCTTCCAAGAATGGAACGTTACAGGGTGACGCGTTAAAGTTGTGTTCGAATTAATCGACATGTTTTTAGGCGTTACAAGGAGTAAGAAGGATTGAGATGTTACGAGATGACACATGTGTTTCGACAGTATGGGCGAGTGTTCAAACTCGGATTCGGGTTCGGATAGTAAGATAACGTAGGGTCGGCAGACTGCGACAATTTCAAAATCATGAGAGACGATATTATGTAAAGTCGTGGAAAGTTATAAAGCTCATCGTATTACTCACGATGTTTAAGAAATAAGCGAGACCATTGTGTCATTCATAATGTCTTAGAAAAGTTTAAAGACCATTGTGTCACTCACAATGTCTTAGGAAAAATTTAGTATTTATATAAACAACTTCTATACAAACAGGTGGGGAAATATACGTAAGGAAAACATAACCGCAGAGAAAAGATAAACGCAAGCTCATAGCAAAATGGAGCTCAAGGATAAAAATAAATGCAAATCAACATAAACGCATGGAATGATAAACGCATGGCAGAGATAAACCCATATCATAGCAGGCTTAAGGCAAATGATACTCACGTATACGCCATAGCAAAAGCACGTATAAGGCACACATAAAAGTACGTAAAAAGAGGGTACGAACCCTATTGTCCATTAGCAGTTGTAGGAGACGATTTTAGGCCTAAAACCCTATTGTACTTCTTCCAATTCATGTTTTAATCAAGTTAAGAGTTTACTTAATCATATCATAAGTCTAAGTGTTTGATGAGTATATTATTCTTGCTTTAACTTTAACATGCTTGGATAAACCAATTATTTTGTTTATTATAATGATTGTATGAAACTTGAAATGTATATCTTAGTGGGTGTGCTTCTTGTGATGGATGTGCATGTTAGGTCTTAGAAAACCAGCTTTTGTCTGTATCGCTATTGATATGTCTAGGGAAACGTGATTGTGTAGAAAGGATACCATCGGTAACAGTCTTCATACTACCTTGCCCCCTAATATGGTTGATCCACTCTTAATATATTTCACATGCACTTAGTGTACTCCTAGGGGCGGGAAAAAGTCTTCTTACTACCATTACTTGTCTTTGCTCTAGCACAACTAAGTAGACGACGGGTTTGTGTAATCGATCATGCTTAGGAAATAGGTACAATAGATCATCACAAGTGTGACCAAAGGCAACAACACAGGGAGAAGCAATCTAGGGAGTAATACATGATTAAATAAACATAATCTTTTATCTTATTGTTATCACCAGTAGCGTAGTTAATATTTAGTTTAAATAGCTAAAACCAAACCTCCCTCCAATTATGATTTACTTGCTTTCATAAAATATAAAAATACAAAAATTATCTTCTCTCAACCCTTAGAATTCTGTTAGACCGTGATCAAGCCTTCCCAACCTATTCCTCGAGTGACGATAAACAACCCCGAGTCTTGCCTATACTACACTACAACGATTAAGGTGCACTGCTAGGGAGTTGTAAAAAACAACCCCCCCTTTCTCGTGTAGAAGTCCTTACGACAATCGCACAATGAAATAGTTTATGATCTGATCAATAGTTTAGCTTAGTTCACTCCCTGAATCCGTCAAGTGAGACTTTAATTCCCGCATATTAGCTTTCTTGTAGTCTATCTTTTCTTCGTGTTATTTGTTTCGTAATCCATTCTTTTCAACCACCATGGGAGACGAGAATCCTATCCATACTCTAGGAGACTACTCCAAACCTAGCCACGAGGGATATAGGAGTACCATTAAGCTCTCTGCAGGGAACAATGTGGTACCTCTTTGATCCGAGACCATTCGGTTGATGCACAATGGATGCTCATTCCACGGACTTTGGTCCGAGGATCCAAACTAAAACCTCAAGGATTTTATTAAACTTGTGGACTCACTTGACCTTGACGATGAAAATAGGGAAAGAATGCGCCTACACTTATTTTATTTTTCTCTTCGCGATCAAGCTAAAAATTGGCTTGAACGTCTGCCAGCAGGATCCATCTACACATGAGAGGATCTTACTACCCGATTCCTTGCTCAATTCTTTCCATCGGGAAGGACCGCAAAACTCTGCTATGATATCCTGATGTTCCAACAACATCATGGAGAATCTTTATCCGAAGCATGGACTCGTTTCAAGGACTTACTCCAAAAAGTCCCTCATCATGGCATAGACCTTTAGCTCTAAGTCTAAATTTTTTATAACGATGTCAATCCCGTCACAAGATGAACCATTGACTAATCGGCCGGTGGTAAGCTTCGGAAACCTCAACCCGAAGAAACCTAGGCATTATTAGAGGACCTCGCCCTCTATGACAACGGAAGTTGGAACGACCTAAGAGATTTCACCAAGGCGGTCAAGGCAATTGCTTTACCTCAAGATGTCCCGAGTACATCCGACCGCCGTCTAATCGAGCTCGAAAATCAAGTTCAACGCTTGATGGAAGCTCATCTTGCTCCGACATAACCTACTCAAGTAAACAAAATCACTAACCCATGCGAAATCTGCAGTAGTCCCCACGACACTTATGTTTGCATAGAAGATCCCGAGCATTCTTGTGTTGACTACGCATCTTCGCGTACAAACGAAATGGGAAGCAAGAGGTTCACCCCAAACCAAGGACCAAGGAGTTTTAATGATGCCACCAACACCTGGAAGGAGAAACCAAACTTCAACTGGGCACACACCCATACCTTCACTAGCCCACAAGGCGGGTCAATCTCCATCCACTCCTCTAGTTATCAAATGAAGCTTGAAAAGACATTACTTGATTTCGACTCTAACCAAGAGAAGAGGTTATCTTACCTAGGAACCCAACTAGAACAACAACAGGACGACATGATTGGCAAGATTAACCTCCTTTGGAAAACTATTTGCGAGAAACTCAATAATGTGTCTACCCTCGAAAATGCAGGAAATCCCATGGCTCCCAAAAGCATTGTAGCAATCAGCCATGACGAAAGGGAGGAACTCAGGAAGAAAGGAATCAAAAGCCCATCAAAATTGCTCTCCCTAAAATATCTCTCTCCCGCATCCATAAAAGAACTAAACAAAAATCCATCAGCTCCAAAACGCGTTTATTTTGTCAGTTCAATCGTTATCCTAAGCACAGACAGCGATATGGAAGAAGACGACTCATCAACCAACGAGCGTGATCTCAACCTCGATGGTGTGATAAAAGGAAAAGAAGGGGTTATGGAGCAAGACAAGAAAGAGAATGAAATAGAGACTGACATGGAAGTAGATGGAGAAATTGAAGAAGAAGAGAGTAAATTTGAGATTGACGAGGAAGTTGAAGAAATAATCGAGGAGGAGGAAGATAAAGAAGATGGTGAAAACTTTAACTCGTTCCCAACTATGGAGGAATTAACACATCATGAATGGCTATTAAAGAATCCTCGACCTCCGTGGGTAAAGGCAAGGATAAGAGTCGGAAACCCAAACAACATCAAAATTTCCTGCATGATCGGTCACTTCTTCAAGAGACAAGCTTACATAGACCTAGAATCGCCAATCAATATCATGTCTAGGCGTCAATACAATTAGATTATGACTTATGGGCTTAGACCAAGGCAGAAACCGTCAAACCCTAATAAAATTAGCAACTTTGTAGGAAGAATAAGAGGCCTAAATATTTTCATAGGAAGTTTTGCCTACGATACGACTTTATGATATTAGAAGATACCACTAGCATTATCGATCACCACCTTGAAGAAATGGTTTTTGAAAGGCCATTCATTAAGGAAACCGGCATTGCCTACAATGAAAATGAAGGAGCGGTCATGTTTAATCAAGATGATGAGAAGATCACATTTAAAATGCCCCACACCGTGGAGATATTTAAGCAAACAAAACTTATGGGGTTGGGCACCGATTTCATACCTTCGTCCGCCCATGAAGAAAATTTGGCCATGGAATGACGCACTACCAAAGCTTACTTATCGGAGATGCGTACAAGCAAGACGGGGGTGATAGGAGGGGAATTAAACATTTAATATGATTAGAAAAAGAGATGATGGATAACAAAGGAGAAGTCAAGTAAGGACGTGTGACTTCGAGTCTAGCTACAAGACTCGTTAATAAAAAAAGCGCTTCTTGGGAGGCAACCCAATTTACTTTTCTCTCATATTAGGAGTGTCGTGTGTTTTAATTCTTTATAGTTTGTTTTATTATGTTTGAACTATCTTGTAATCATGCTTTGTTTGTCTTTAACCTCGTCTTAATTTCAATCATAGGTATTTTGCAAACAATAAGTGTAGGGGAATTTATCCGGCTTTTGAGCCAAATTCAAACATGTTAAATAAATTATTTAGATTAATTCGCGTCATATGATTGAATTGTGAAATCTCAGGTTTTATACAACTATTTGTACAGGAATTAACTTATGGAATCAAGTGCAGGAAATTTTTCATCAAAAACAAAAATTTCGTTTTCACAAACTGTGGAGACAGCGTCACGATTAACACACGACGTCGTCATCACGACACCTGTGACGGGGTCACACCAACCCCGACGGCGTCAAACACCCAGGTCCAGAAAACTCAAAGTTTTTAATTATTTTTAAAAATAAAACTTGCACAACATTTAAAATATGTAATATTCTTTTATAAACCTGCATAAAACCACGAGCCTAACAATTCTCTCATCCTATATTTACTGTTTTATCGAGTCGAACCCTAAATTCACATTTTATATTTGGTAAAACACACGTTTTATGCTTGGTATAGTTGTCTTTGTCTTTGATTATAGGTTATATTTGATGAGAAGAAGCTTGGAAGTTCTTAGGAAGTTTCATTGGATGATTCTCGAAGGACGATTTAACCAGTTATCGCATGTTTCTTCTCCATTATTGAGCAAACCAGGGGAGTACTAGTTTCTTTTCCTTGTTTCTTTTCCCTTTATCTGTTTTAACGGGTACTTCTAGAGAACATTGGAGACAATGTTCAAAATAAGTGTAGGGGGAAAACAAACCTTAGAAACTATTCTTTCATTTGTCATTTGCTTTATCCTTAAAATGATGGGTAATATATCGAAACATAACATAAGAAGGTGATTTTTACCCAAATTTAAATTTTTTTATGACACATACCGACGAAAACCGAGTATTAATAGCGTCTCATGGATAGGAATTTATATGACTAGCACAAAACCCTCAAAATTCCACCCCCACAATGTGAGGTTCGCCCTTAGATATATACCTTTAGCTTGTTCGAGTTAAGGAGTGAGCAATCATGTGTGTCTATTCCATCATTACGGATGTGTATGCGTGGTTTTGTCGCCTTTTCTGGAACATTGGTATCGGTTACTTTAGGATTATGAGATTGTACTGGTAGTATATTAAATTCTAGAATTTGTTATTGTGATGCATTCTGAGACCGCACAGTAAGTATTAGGATTTGCTTGATAAGAGGCATTAGGAATAACCCATGTTTTAAACCTGTAATTGTTATGATGGTCACCTCGATCATATAACTATCCCACACCCTTGCCATGCACTCACCTTTAGTGCAGGATACCCCTAGTACAACCCTCCGAGCCTATCCTTTTTTCAACGGTTCCATAATTTTCCTGGTTTAACGCCAGACTATTATTAATAAGAGCATTGTCACCCTTAAACCAATCGTTACACCCAAAAAGCCTTAGCCTACCTTATATGTACTCACTTTTAGTACATTATTGTGTTTAACCCAAGTTAATTATTTGAGTACACGGTTGCTAAGTCCTTATCCTTGTAAATACTGTTTTGGGACGATTGGGATTCATGGTAGTATTTATTTCGCGGAAGAATGGGGAAGAAAAGTTAAGTCAATACCCCCATATGTTTGTCAAATGATCTCCATGTTATTTTGATCCACCTCAAATCGGGTCATTAGTTTGATATATATATCAAAGCAATGTAAAAGCACAAGTGTAGGGTAGCGTTTATAAACCCCCATGTTGTATTATGTTCTAACAAAAATTGAGAAAAGAAAAAAGAAAGAGATTGGTGTATAGTTGGTGTGAGTTAGTAATCTTCGCATAGTCCTTGGCTTAGCAACCAAATCAGCGTGTATCCGTGTAAATAATTAGCTAACCCTTCCACTCCAAATTCACCCAAATCCACCCAAACGTATCAAATCTATTTCCATTTCCCTTATATGTTATCTTACACCTACACCCCACAACCCTTTAAAGACCCTCTTATATATAATGAATTAAATGATTGCACCTAGCGGTGATGTTTGATCCTTTACCAAGCCTATGATAATTTATATGCTATGACAGGTAATGAGTGTTATTTTCCATTTCCCCTATATATTATTATTTATTATACACCCGAGAGAAAGAGAGAATCCCCAAACACTTATGTGAGTGCTAGTGTATATTTTCCATGCTTTTAATTACGATGCAAGGTTAGTGTTGGTAAGAATATTTTTAAAGAGTATGTAAAATGACCCCACATATTGTTATTGTCTAGATAGAAAAACCCATTTGCATGAGAGAAGCAAATCCCAATTGTAGTGGTATTTGATAGGTGTCAATTTTATACCTTTTTCGGGGTCGTTTTAACCCCCAAATCGTGTGATTATGCCCAAAATAGGTACTTAATAGTTCCTTTTCAGGTATTTTTCATTTGGAAGACATTTGGATGAATTACACGTGACTTGGGCTCATTTGGAGGAAAAACGGATGAGATTACGAACCAAAACCAAGACTCTTGAAGATTTGTGCTCACATAGCCAGGAAGACGGCGTCACACGCTATACACGACGCCCATCATACTACCATCAAGTGGACGGCGTCACCACAACATTTCATAATGTGAAGCCCACACCGACTCAAACGCAGATCTAGAAGATTCTACTTATGACGGCGTCATGACTAAAACGCGACGCCGTCACATAAACATCGTTTTTCTTATATATACAAACCCGAATTTTTAAGGATTTGATGTGTAAATTTAGAAAAAAAGAGTGTACAAACCCTAGTTCGTTTAACAGCTGTAGGAGATGATTTTAGGGCCTAAAAACCCTATTGTACTTCTTCTAATTCATGTTTTAATCAAGTAAGGTTTACTTAATCATATTAAATAAGTCTATGTGTTGTTTTGATTTGTTTGTTCTTGCTTTATCTTCACATGCTTGGCTAAAACCCTATTAATTGTGTTTAATTTATAATTGTATGAAACCAAGAAATGATAGATCTCGTGGTGTTGCTTCATGTGATGGATGTGCACGTTAGGTCTTAGAAAACCAGCTTTTGTCTGTATCGCTGTTGATATATCTAGGGAAACATGATTGTGTAGAAAGGATACCATCGGGTAACAGTCTTCATACTACTTTGCCCCCTAATATGGTTGATCCACTCTTAATATATTTCACATGCACTTAGTGTACTCCTAGGGGCCGGATAATAGTCTTCATACTACCTTACTTGTGCATTGCTCTAGCGGCATACTAAGTAGATAGCGGGTTCGTGTAATTCGTTCATGCTTTAGAAATAGTTACACAGATCAGCACAAGTGTGACAAGGCAACAACACTATGAGAATCAATCTAGAGAGTAATACATGATTAAATAAACACAATCTTTTATCTTATTGTTATCACCAGTAGCATAGTTAATATTTAGTTCAAATAGCTAAAACCAAACCTCCCTCCAATTATATGATTTACTTGCTTTCATAAAATATAAAAATACAAAAATAATCTTCTCTCAACCCTTAGAATTCTGTTAGACCGTGATCAAGCCTTCCCAACCTATTCCTCGGGTGAACGATAAACAACCTCGAGTCTTGTCTGTACTACACAACAACGATTTGGTGCATTGCCTAGGGAGTTGTAAAACTTCTCGTGTAGAAGTCCTACGACGACTGCACATCAATAATCAGTGGGGTTGACAGACTGTAACGGGTTTCAAAGTTATGCAAAGCGGTATAATGTAAAGTCATGAAAAGTTTTAAAGATCATCGTATTATTCACGATGTATTAGAAGTAAATGAGACCATTGTGTCATTCACAATGTCTTAGAAAGGTTTAGAGACCATTTTGTCACTCACAATGTCTTAGAAAGGTTAAGTATATTTATATATAGACAACTTCCATATATGTAAATGGAGAAATATACGTAAGGCAAACGTAAACACAGAGAAAAGATAAACGCGAGATAAACGTAAGCTCATAGCAAAGTAGAGCTCAAGGGAAAAAATAAACGCAAAGTAACATAAACGCATGGAACGATAAACGCAGGGCAGAGGTAAACCCATAACATAGCATGCTCAAGGCAAAATGGTACTCACGTATACGCCATAGGAAAAGCACGTATAAGGCACACATAAAAGCACGCAAGGATCATATACTGGTTATAGACCAGACCTAGTTATACTACTTGCTTCTCTATAACCCTGGCTTTGATTACCAATCTGTCACACCCCCAAACGAGGCCTAGACAGAATACGTGTCCGAGGGCGTGACATGATAATAAATCAAACTCAAGGCAAAGGGAACGACCACTAATGGACGTTTTGAAAATCATAACTCATTGCATTTATTAAAAGTGGATAAGTTTTACAAGATTCAAAAGAAATTAAAAGTTGCGGAAGCGTAATTAAGTTTTCAAAAGACAACGAGTATGAATGCTAAGAAAAATCTTGAAAGATGATATCATATTGCACGTAGACTCTACATAACACGTCAGAGAAGTCCAAAGCTTAGCACCTCAGAAAAACATGCTTAAAACGTCAACAAAATTGTTGAGTGAAAGACAATTATAGTGGACCATAAGATTTCAAAACGTAAAGTGACATTAAAACAGATACAACTTCAACGTAAAAAGGTATTACGTTGCCTAGAGCTCAGACAACCGAGGCTAATAACAAAAGTAGCATATAACATGCCAAGTACAACTGGCCCTTACAGGTGTCTGACCAAAGACCATCTAAACGAAATTCGACATGACATACATCTGTTGGCCTGTACAATCCGTCAAGTACCCGACCAGTAAGAATTACCAAACTTGGATGGGGATTATTAGTCCCAATAGATCTATTTATTCACTCGCGCTCACTTAACCATACAGTCGGTCAATTAAATTAAACGGTTCATGAAGCTTCAGGCAATAGTGGTCTAAATGATTACTTAGGTCAACACGTAAATAGGGAAATTCCACGCAAAGTCCTTTTATCAATTTAAAAGCAAGCAATGTTTCTCTCCCCCATAAGTATTATAACATTTATTCAAAATGAAAGTAAAATGTGTCCCCTATGAACTCACCTTAGGCAGATGGTGAGCAAGTAATTCAACGAAGTGAATAACGATATCAAACAACTCTAACTGCGACCTAATTAAAAGACGCGCTTCAGAAACGAGAAAATAAATAGCGAAACATCGAATAGAAGGCTTAAAGAAAATGAATATCCATATATGTTTGTGCTTTAGTTTAACTATTAAAAACGTGTCATTTCGAAAGCAAAAGGTTTATAGTTACGTTAGTTACGCCATGATCTACGAAAAGTTTCTATTTTCGGAAAGATACTATTTTTGGAAAGTTTCTATTTGTGGAAAGTTCTAAGTTTCGGGACGTTAATACCGCCACCTAATATTCGATGATTCCATTTACCTTAAACGCACTAGTGAAACCTAAACGCCCACTTTCTAACTCCGTCTCGCTAATAATACCAAAAGTTACCATTTTTTTGAAGTTTCCTGTTTTAGTAATCCTGATATTATGTTTGTGACGTTTTAAATGTTACTACTTTATTTACTAATGCTATTACTTGTTTCGCCAACGTTTTAAGAGCTCAAAACATCCCGAAAGTGCCCGAAAACCCATTTTCCAATTCCTAACAACAAGCTGACAAGTTATTTTTTCCGAAAAATGTTCCAAAATTCATTTTGCCATAACTCGGCTGTTTTAAGTTCGTTTTTAGTGTTCGATATATGAAAATCTATCTACTCGAAACAAGCTTTCCAAAAACTACCTTCTTGACTAATGAAAACATTTTTAAGTGGCCGAAAACCTCAAAATAATTTCGAACTAGCAAGCACACTTTTCGTATACGCTTCCAAAAATCCAATCAAACTTCACAATAGTGGCTAATCTAACCTAACCCCTTTCACTACAATTCCAAAACTAACAAATCCACTCTCTAATCTATTTAATCTCGTTACTATCTTTGATTGCAACACCAACATGTTTCACTCAATCTCACCAACACTACAACATAAATGTTTTAAAATCACTAATAACTTTTATTATTAAATGAAACCACTTTATTATATTTGAAAAAACATAAACACAAAACAATATAGATACATGGATACTTGAATAGGAACATAACAAGAACAAAGAAAATCAAAAGAAGAGGTCGGGTTTTTGCTTACAAAAAGATGAAGAGCAAGATGGCAAAACAAAGAACTTTATAAGAGAATATGAAGATCTTGAAAACCCACTTATAAAATCAAAACCATAACTATTTGATCTTGAAATAGATCATAAATCAAAGAAACCCTTTCTTGAAAACACCTTAGATCTTGTTAAATAGAGTTTTGAATGTGTGGTTTATGATAGGAATCAAAGTTATGGATGGTTTGTGTGTGAGTTGTGTGTGCCAAAACCCCAAAGAGAAAAGGAGAGAAAGAAAATGTTGTGAGGCTTGCAAAGTGAAAAAATGACCTAAAAATATTATAACAAGTTATTTATATGGAAGGATGGCTAGGGTTTAAGAAGTATTGTGAGCCATGCCTTATTAGAAGAACTTGAATCATCCACCCTCGTGGCTTATTGTAGAAAGTTCGCTAGACAAAAAAAAGAGATGGGACCAAGCTTTTTCGTTGGCCTCAAGGTCTACAAAAATTGGCTTGAGCTTGGTGTATAGAGCCATATGTGTATGTGTAAGAAAAATTGGGTGCAAAAGGAGGTGAAGACAAGAATGTTACTATCCCCTCCTTACATGCATGTGACATTGTTTTATTTTTGAAATTTAAATTTTTGTGTTTTCTTTTTCTTTTTGAGCGTGTACCAAAATTTTAAAGGTTAGGGGGAGGGATTTCAAATTTTTTTGCAAGATTAACAATAGTGGATGATAATTTGAGTTTACATACAAGGGTGGCAAGTTTTCGGGGTTCCGTTTGACACAAAACGTTAAAAACATAAACTCACGCCAAAAATATAAAAGTTGCAAACGTAAATATTCGTAAACCACGAAATGACATAGAATGACTTTATTGAGTATAATTCACATAGACTAAGCTCAATCCGACGTCGAAACGCTTCTGATAACGAAATTCAGTTTTACGCGGGATAACCTTCCAGATTAACGTCAAATTAACACGTAACTTATAAAAGTTAAAATAATGAACAGAAATGGTTAAAAATGTTCACCGGAAATTTACGGAGTGTTACAGTATTTCCTCGTTAGAAGAGCTTCATCCCAAAGCTCAGTGTGTGGTATTGTATTCCATGTTGGCGGGAAATAGGTGAGGGTATTTCTTTCAAAATTGATCTTCGTGTTCCTAGGTAAATTCGGGACCTTGCCTGGAATTTCCACTTAACCTTGACGACCGAGATACGACTTTGTTTCAATTGTTTGACCTTTTAGTCTATAATCTCAACTGGTTCCTCGAGGGAATGGAGCTTGTCATATATTTGAATCTTATCCAAATTGATGACAAGTGTTTCTTTAGACAAACACTTCTTTAGATTGGCACGTGAAGGTGTTATGTACTCTGCTTAGTTGTTCTAGAGTTCAAGTCGATAAACGACGGTTCGTACTTTAACTAGAATCTTAAAAGGTTTAACATAACGAGGGTTCAGCTTTCCCCGTTTGCCAAAACGTATCCAATCGAGTACCTAACTCTTTATGAAGAGACGCCCAAAAATGTGAAGCGAATTTGCCATTACGGTCGGAGATGATCAAAAACTGCACTCCATTACTTGAGACTACTTCCTTCAAGTATTGCCTCGTCATCTTTTCCAACGAGTCGTCTTCTCTCATGGGTAGGAAATGAGCAGACTTGGTCTGACGATTGACGATTACCCAAATCGTGTCTTGACCCATTACCATCTTTGGAAATTTAATAACGAAGTCCATTGTTATATTCTCCCATTTCCACTGCGGAATTTCTGGTTGAACCAAAAATCCAGATGGTTTCTGATATTTAGCCTTAACCTTGGCGCATGTTAGACACTTGCTGACGTAGGTGGCAATTTTTGCTTTCATGTTGGACCACCAATACAACTTCTTCAAATCCTGGTACATCTTATCTAATCTAGGATGGATGGAATACTTTGACTTATGCGACTCGTGCATATTCAAAGCCATCAACTCTCCAAAACACGAAATCCAACTCTGGTTGTTCAAACACAACGTTCCGTCAACATGAGATTCAAGTTTATTAATCATACCATGCGATCTCGTTTATGTAAGTTTTTCTCTTCCTTCTTTGCCTCGATTAAGACATACAAAATTTGCTTAGGAAGACTTTAACCATTGTCATAACCAAGGCCCGAACTCGCAGCGGCTTAATCCTGTCCTTTCGACTAAGTACATCAGCCACCACGTTCGCCTTTCTTGGGTGGTATCGAATCTCACAGTTGTAATCACTCAAAAATTCCAACCATCATCGTTGTATTATGTTCAACTCTTTTTTATCAAGAATATGTTGCAAACTCTTGTGATCAGTGAACATGACGCCTTCATCGCATATAGATAGTGTCTCCCATCTCAAGGCAAACACTACTGCTCCAAGTTTCTAGAGTTATGAGTGTATAGATTTTTTCTTCCCCGATGAACTTGAGTTTGGCGTGATGCGTAAGCGATGACTTTCTCCTTCTCATTAAAAACCGTCCCAACACTTTATGTGAACCATCGCAGTAGACCACACGAAGTTACACTCCCTTCGGTAAACCAAAACAGCCCACTACACATTTGCTGTATTATAGTTGAAATGCTGCTTCCTTCTTTTCTTCCCAAATCAAATTTCACGCTTTTCTGAGTCAGTTTGGTTAGAGGTTTCTATATCCTAGAGAAACCTTAGATAAATCATCGGTAATAACCAAAAAGACCTAAGAATTTTTGTATCTTCGTTGGAGTCGTAGGCGAACCTAATCCTTGATTGACTCAATCATGGCGGTATCGACTGTATGCCCGGAACAATCAACAATGTGGCCGAGAAATTGCACCTTCGAGAGCTAGAATTCACACTTAGAGAATTTGGCGTACAATTCCTTATTCTTAAGCAATTATGATAATTGCCTAAGGTATTCCTTGTGCTCCTCATTTCTCCTTGAGTAGACAAAGATATTATAATATAATATTATCACGAACTTGTCCAAGTATGGTTTGCATACCCAATTTAGAGGATCTATGAATACCGTCAGGTGCGTTGGACAGACCAACGCGTGACTTGAAACTGAAATGCCCATAACGGGTCCTAATAGCGCACTTAGAATATCACTTTTCTCAAACTTTAGTTTTGTGTAACGATCCCTATGACGATATTTTTCGAGTAAACGCTAGATCCTCGTCGTTGGGATGAAAAAGATTATCTATACTTAAGGTAACATGTAAACGGTTCTTCACGTTACTTGTTCAATCTCGGTACCGATGTAATCCTGAAGGAATCCATCCTTCTTTTAGTCAAAAAAATATCGGACTCTCCACCATGAGGGAAACTGATATTATAAATCCTTTAGCATAAGCGACATACAACTCGGAGACGGTCAACACTCTGTTTTTTTCAATGCTACGCAACACACCTAACAGGCCTCGGAGTCCATGTATCTCGCTCCCAACTACCAATTCTATTAAACAACTCAACTCTCTGCTCACTAGCAATTATCGATGTATACCCATCACTCTTATTGCTTTGTATCATTAAAGTTTCATCACCTAAGGGGGATACAAACAATATTTTTATCACAAATGATCATGTCGTGGTACTTTGTCAACTAACCTGTACCGATGACAACGTCAAAACTACCAAGTTCTACTAGCATTAAGTCTATCTTGAATGGACGGTTTAGAATATTCAATATACAATCTCAAATGATAGTATCAACTTCTATGATCTTTCCGTCGGCTATATCAACAGAGTACTTAGTGTCTACGATAGATGGGACGATGCTACTTAATGAGCTAAACTCATCGGATGTGAGACTTCTATCGACTAGGTTCCATGTACTTGTAATAATTTTGTCCTTTGCTTCAACTTCAGGTCCATCAGTAGTTTTGTCGATACGAGAATCTCATAATTCACGTAATTCTAACTCACTAAAAGGTAAGTATATTTAAAGAAATCTCCTAGTTCTCTTGGTTATAATCCAATTAAAAGGATAATCTGTTTACGGTTTCTAATTCTTACAAATCCATATTTATCATGACTAACAAGGAGTAAGATCGGTTAGGTCTCGGCTAAGGGTTAGTGTTTCTATAGACAATATTAGGAAATCTCTACTTAGTTTTCGGCGAGAACAACATGAGTACACATGACCAACAAACTCATAACGAATCGCACGGCAAAATATCAGTAAGACATAATTACCCATAAAATCTCATTGAAATATAGAAGAAAAGAAAGGAAAAAAAATAGGGAAGAAGGATGAATTGGTCAAAGTTTTATCGGCACTCATCCTAGCAAGACATGGGTCCTTCCTGAATTAGACATAGGTGGCCAATCTATGTATAATTTAGGGATTAACGATGAAGTGCTAGTTTTGTCAAATAAAGGTTAAGTTAAAATGTTATATGGTACAAACAATACGGTTTATAAGGTAACGAAACAGTTCGTAAAGACGAATACAAGGTAGTTTATATAGCGACACAAGACATTTTGTAAAACAGCGTAAAATAACTCAAGGGGTGACATCAAAATAGTTTACAAGAAAGTCACTTGACGGTTTATAACGTAATAGTAAGGGGTTTAGAATATGGTAACATATAGTTTATGAGCTGACTGCCAAATAGTTTATAAAGTGACAACAAAATAGTTTATAAAAGACACGAAGTAGATCCCCCATAAGATGACGAGACATAATAGTTTAAACTACAATCGAAATAGTTTATAAACGACAACGAAATAGTTCATGTGGTGACAACGAAATGGTTTGTAAGATGACTGCAGAGTAGTTTATAATATGGTAGCAAAAGAGTTTACAAATAACTGTAAAATAGGTTATAAGATGGAAACAAATTTGTTCATTAAATGATATCCAGATAAGTTATGGGCCATAGTAGGATAATCATAAGATGTTGACAAAATGGTTTATAGAATGATTATCAAAATAGTTTTAATTATGTGTTGAGCGAAATGGTTTATAAAATTATGGCAAAAGAGTTTATAAATGACGAGAAGATAGGTTAAAAATAAATGAAAACAAGTTAGTTTGTAAAATGATTGCGAAAATAGTTTATGAGATGATAGTAGAATAATTTGTACTAGTTAAATTAGAGGACTTGTAATAATTTAATTATGTCAAAAGTTTATAAAACAAGTTTTATATATGTTAAATCTAAATAGTTTGTATATTCTATAGACATACAAAATTTTATAAAATATATACACCTAAGAATTAAATAGTACATTTCATGACGATTCTGAATATATAAAGAACTTGAAAAACGGAGCTATAACGAAGGAGATATGATTTTTACAAGATTAAATATATAAAAAGTATTTTATATACAACCGTTTTATTTTACTGTTGCCATACAGAATTTTTATAAAATTTGTAAATATTTTATTTTGATAGATCATCTCGACACGATTTCGTACATATAAAGAACGTGTAAAACGGAGTTAAAACGAGAAAGTTATGAGTTTTTAAAGATTTCGAAAAGTTTATAGTATTTCACAGCTTTTATAAAGATGTGAAATGCTGGGGAATAAATGCAGAAACTGAAATCTGTGTTTTTGAAGGCTTTCGGGTCCGATTCGGCCAAAGTATAAAATTACAAATTTGTTCGGAATAACATTTTATTATAAATATCAAGTTTTCGGGTCTAGAAGTGTATAAATATTTAATTAGAAATTATAAAAGCTAGTTAACTTTTATAAATAATTTTCTGCACTTGTATACAAATACATAAAGCTATTAGAACTTTAAAATAAGGTTTACGATTGTTTTCGAGTCCGTTTGAGCTATAAAAACCTTACGAAACAATATAGTGTTACTTATATAATATTTATACATGAATTAAATTTATAAATATTATTTTATAAACCAATCGAACTATATGTAAACTGTTATTACAAAAACAATAAAAGTGCTAAATCAAGCGGGACGACTATAATTTATTTTCTAGCTATTAGAAAATACTTTAAAGACATATACTTGATCATTTATTTTCAAATGCAACTCAAATGTTATTCCAACACGTATAATCTAAACAAAAACTATTAGGTGATGATATAACTCTATAATATACATTGTTGTTAACGATTTTTGGGGAGAATACATGCGCATTTACAAACTCGTTTTCATATTTGATTTCATACCTTTTTTACATACTCGTTTACATACACGTTTACAAATTTGTTTACATACTCGTTTACATACTCATCACAAACTCGTTTACAAACTCGTTACACACTCATTTTCATATCTCGCGGTGGGATACATTACTTGTTTTCACTTATGGACGCAACAACTTCACTTTCATAAATGATTACGGATTAGCTTAAGTGGCATGAACTATTAATTACGGAGGGGTAAGCGCGAATGTTATAAAATAGATCTATTCGGGATAGACATCCCCGTTCGGGTGATTAGCTCTCACTAGTTCGACGGATTAAATTAACGAACGTTATATCATGTCGGAAACATTGAACTACATACACATGAACACTTACAGTGCCTGAAAAGATTGGCATACAATACTGTCGGAGCCGCAGTGTCATGAACTTAGGGGTAATCGTAATCACTCATTTGATATTGCATATTAGGCAATACACCCTTTAAACAATTACGGTCCAACATTTATACTTACATTTTTGTGACTATTATAAGGATTGAAATGGTCATACATGTTTTACAAATCTTTGATTTTTACATTTATACTTATATTTTTTGTGACTATTATAAGGATTGAAATGGCCATACACGCTTTATAAACCTTTAATTTCAACATTCATACTTACATTTTTGTGACTATTATAAGGATTAAAATGGTCATACACACTTTACAAATCTTTGATTTCAACATTCATACTTACATTTTTGGTGACTATTATAAGGATTAAAATGGTCATACATGTCACACCCCCAAACGGGGCCTGGACGGAATACGTGTCCGGGGGCGTGACATCATAATATACATCACACAAAGCATAAGAGAATGACCACTAATTGACATTTTAAAAATCATAACTCGTTGCATTTATTAAAAATGGTTAAGTCATACAACATTTCAATGAAATTAAACGTTGCGAAAGCGTAATTAAATTTTCAAAAGACAACGAGTATGAATGCTAAGAAAAGTCTTGAAAGATGATATCATATTGCACGTATACTCCACATAGCACATCAGATAAGTCCAAAGCTAAGCACCTGAGAAAAAACATGCTTAAAACGTCAACGAAATTGTTGAGTGAAATCATAGGTTTAATTCAACGTTATTATAGTGGACCACAAGATTTCAAAATGTATGCGACAGTTATAACAGATACAACTTCACATAAAAAAGTATTTACCTTGCGCTAAGCTCATGACACCAAGGCTAATAACGAAAGTAGCATATAACATGCCAAGTAAAACTTGCCTTACATGTGTCCGACCAAAGACCACCTAAACGAAATTCGACATGACATACATCTGTTAGCCTGTACGGTTCGTCAAGTACCCGACCAGTAAGAATTACCAAACCTTGATGGGGATTATTAGTCCCAATAGATCTATTTATTCACTCGAGCTCACTTAACCAGTATAGCCGGTCAAGAAATTAACGGTTCATGATAGTTCGGACAATAGTGGTCTAAACGCTACTTAGGCAATGCGTAAACATGGAATTCTCACGCAAAGTACTTGTGTCTAGTTTTAAAAGCAAGCAATGTTTCTCACACCAAAGTATTAAAACATTTATTCAAAACGAGTAAAATGTGAGGCTATGAACTCGCCTTAGGCAAATGGTGAGCACGTAATTCAACGAAGTGAATAACGATATCGAACGACTCTAACCGCGACCTAATTAAAAGACGCCCTTCAGAAACGAGAAAATAAATAACGAAACGTCGAATAGGACACTTAAAGAAAATAGATATCCATAAGTGTTTGTGCTTTAGTTTAATTATTAAAAACGTGTCATTTCGAAATCATAAGGTTTATAGTTACGTTATGCCATGATCTACGAAAAGTTTTTATTTTCGAAAAGATATTATTTTTGGAAAGTTTCTATTTGTAGAAAGTTTTAAGTTTCGGGACGTTAATACCGTCCCCTAACATTCGATGATTCCATTTACCCTAAACGCACTAGTGAAACCTAAACGCCCACTTTCTAACTTCGTCTCGCTAATAATACCAAAAGTTACCATTTTTAGAAGTTTCCCGTTTAGTAATCCCGATATTACGTTTGTGACGTTTTAAATGTTCCTACTTTATTTACTAATGTTATTACTTGTTTCGCCAACGTTTTAAAAGCTCAAAACATCCTGAAAGTGTCCGAAAACCCATTTTCCAATTCCTAACAGCAAGCTAACAAGTTATTTTTTCAAAAAGTGTTCCAAAATTCATTTTGCCATGACTCGGCCGTTTTAAGTCTGTTTTTAGCGTTCGAGATATGAAAACTTATCTATTTGAAACGAGCTACCCAAAAAATACCTTCTCGGCTAATGAAAACATTTTTAAGTGGCCGAAAACCTCAAAATAATTTCAGACCATCAAGCACACTTTTCGTATACACTTCCAAAAATCCAACCAAACTTCACAATAGTGCCTAATCTAACCTAAACCCCTTCACTACAAATCCAACCAACAAACTCCATTCTTAATCTATTCTAATCCCATCATCATCTTTGTTGCAACACACCAATCAACTCAATATTACCTTAATAACAATATGTATATATGAGAGAGCATAAAAACTTTATTATTTTATAAACCATCTTGTTTTCCTTTTGAAAAGTAACACAAACACTAGGATATATATAAATCATGATCAAGAACATAAAAATATATAAAAGAAAGTAAGGGTTTAAGATCTTGGCTTACAAAAGTGATGAACAAGATTTTTTTTACAAGAGCTTGAAAGAAAAGATGTAGATCTTGAAAAAGTGAAAATAACCAAACCCTAATTCTAGATATTGAATGAACCCATTTAAATCGAGGAATCAACACTTGCAAAGATATTAAATAACCTTAGAAATGAACCTAGTATGTTTGAATATTGAAGAGAATCAAAGGAAACTCAAACCCTATTAAGGGTGTTTGAGCCATGAGGTAAGAACAAAGGGGAGGAAGGAAGTGTGTGTTTTTGGTGACTTGGGAAATAAGATGAATGCCCTAAAATGTGTATAAGATGGTATATATAGTGCAAAGTTTAGGGTTTGAGGTTAAATGGTTGACTAGTCAAGTGACTAGCACACTTGTATGTGTGTGCTAGTTGGTTCGGCCACACAAGAGAAAAAGAAAAAAAATGTGAACCATGGTTGAGCCATTTGCATAAGTATCATATGTATTTAAAATTTTACTAGCCATTATGAGTCAAAATGGGTCAAGGGTGGTGTAAGAAGGTCACATGTTTATGTTGTGCATGAGAAATACCTCATGAAAGGTCACTATCCATACTTACATGCACACATGTATGCTAAAAACAAGAAAGGATGCCATTTCTTTTATTTTGAAGCTAGAACCAATATTATGGAGAGGATGGGAGGACATATTCCAAAAATTTTGGTACTATGAATGATAATGGTTGATACCTAGGATTTGCATGTAAAAGTGATGAATTTTCGGGGTTCTGTTTGGACATAAAACGCGAAAAACGTAAAATGTACCCGGAAATCGTATAAATCAAAAATGGAAGTGTGCGTAACCTACATAACACTTTAAAATGATAAAATCATCATATAATATGGAGACTAATCCAAGTCTGAAGTCGGAACGCATCCGATGACGATTTTCAGTTTTACGCGGGACAACTTTCTGGAAAATTGCCAGATTCAATCGTAACATATAAAAGTCAAAAGTAATGATCGGAAAAGTTTAAAATAATGACTTGAAAATCACGGGGTGTCACAATACACACCTTACAAATATTTGATCTAACATTTACATTTACATAAACCTATGAACTCACCAACTTTATGTTGACACTTTTAAGCATGTATTTCTTAGGTGAATAGGATGCTTGTCATATCTGATGTGCATTGGAGTCCAAATTTTATAAGATTACTTTTCAAACGACTCATTTAGAGGTCGTTCCCTCACATCTTGTGCAAAAGTACTCATGAAATAACGCTCCTGAACATACTTTCTACTACTACCCATTTTTGGGGTGTTACAAATGACCCACGAGTATCACTAGTAAAAAGTGAAGCAGAAGTGAGCAGGGGTCGTGACACAGAAAGCAAGAACACTGTCCATGTTAATTCTAACACGTTTTATTAATTATTAAATTAAAAAAAACTATGTCACGTCATTCATGTATCCGAAAACAATCACTCATTTGTTATCTTTTCTTTCCTTAACAACGGCGCACGTTATCATCGCGTACTAGTTCTCTATTGCTCAAACGTCATCGCGGTCACACTTAATTTGTCGAAACTTAATAAAAAAATAAAAAAACAGGTGTTTAATTAATGTTGTTTTTATTGTATTTTGAATTAGTTAGTTATTTGTGTTGGATGATAAATATAATTGTTAATAAATGTGTTGTTATTTAACCGAGTGATTATAGTTTAGACTTTAGAATTACTACTAGTAGGGGTGTCAGTAAGGTCGCGTTGACCCGACCCGAACCCAAACCTGAACCCGATAATCCTTATCGCGTCGGGTTAAATCGGATTAAAAATTCTAGTCGGGTTGTTTTGACCCGAACTCGACAACCCGATAGTGTTATCAGGTCGGGTTAGGGTTAAAAAAATTGCTATCGGGTTATTGGGTCAACCCGATAAGACCCGACATTAATATCTAATTTTTTAAGTTATACTTTTTTAAAAGCCCAATTCCTGTTCACTCATATTCTTTTATAAACCCATTCTCGGTCTCTTTCTCACATGGTTAACTTAAACCTTAATCTACTTGATATGTAGTAGACTGACCGAATATACCTTTCAAATGTAGTGGACTTTATTTTTTCTATTTGCGAAATAAGGTATTGGTAGTACATATGTAACTTTACGCAAATACATATCATATGCCATTTTTGTGCTTAGAAGAATAAGTGTATCGAATAGCAGTTTTCTATTGTTTGTTTAATTAGTATATTAGAATTTTGGAAAGAGTCTGCATTAATAGATGCCCTTACGACAAGATAGGACATACATGGCATTAATCTAATCCTGAATACATGCCATCTTAAATTTCATATCTATCATGCAGCAGACTTTGGTGGGGTTGTTGTATGCATATTAAACCTGTTAACACAATCTTAATTTTTTATTATAGCTATAGCAAAGCTATAGCAAAGCTAAACAAAGGTATTTGAAGAATAGAGATGAGTTGTCCCCCGGTCTTCATCTTTTATTATTTGCTCATTTGTGGTATCACCCGATAACCTGAAGCACCCGACGCGACTACCACCCGAACCAGATAACCGAATTCCTTATCGGGTCAGGTTGCGGGTGAGTTTTTAAAAAATTAAAACCCGACTCAACCCGACCCGACATGGCCCGATAACCCGACCCGATAACACCCTTAACTACTAGACAGGAGATTTTATAAATATCTTGCGACGTATGATCCTTTTACATATGTTTGATGGTATTTTGCGTAATAGCTTTGTATGCTTGCTTTTTGTCTTATGTCTCTTAGACTCCGTATCCTTATTATTGCACACTTTCGACACATGTCTTAGCACTCCCACCCGCACACTTACACTTGCCGGAGGTCGCAGTCTCTCTCTCTACTTTCAGGTTTATCATTAGGTAGGGGTAGATAACCCGGCCCGACGAGAGTGAGTATGTGGTTGTTGTGCTGTTTTTAGTTTAGATATATCGTTTTTTTTGCATATCGAAAGTACTAGGTGTGATGCTTGTGTGTGGATCTGACTGGATCTTCGTGTTTGACACAAACCGGGATGGCAGATTTCGTGCCCGGTCGTGCGGTGAGTGATGCTGCACAACGTAAACGTGGTAAGTATATGGCCAAGTGTGCGGCTATTGGATATGGGTTTCTTCCTTTTTCCATCTCTTCTTTGGAGGAATTAGAGGCAGACGCGGTTACATTACTGAAACGGATCCGAAAGTTCTTCATGGCTCAGGACATTGGGGCACGTGCTGCTCTTCATATATTTAACAGGATTAGTTGCGCTATTGCTAAAGGAGTGGTGGCCCAGATAATATCTCGGCTCCCCTCTAATTTATTGTAAATCTCTTGAGTTTTAAAGTGGTTAATTATAATAAAAAAATATAAATAATAATAATAATAATAATAATAAAATAATAATAAAAAGAAAAGAAAGAGGCGAGTGTGGCGGTTTGTGAAATGACAAAGATACCCTTCTAGCTAACGGTTAAACATAGAAATAATAACGAGTGTTATGGATTTGGATCGAACATGGAACTTAACCGAAAACTTTTTCAAAAATTCGATCAAAAGTAAAATACTCGGTAGTGCCGTCTCGTGATTTTCGGTGGCCCTATGCAGTAACAACAAAGAGGCCCTGTTACACTTGTAAACTAAAGAGAAATTGCATATAAACATAAATTATATGACTCATACATGTTTAATATTATACGTATTTATATGAAAAACTAATCAAATGTGGCCCCATTTAAATGGAGGCCCTGTGCAACGGCACCTACTGCACACCCTTCCGAGACCCCTCTGATACTCGGCAAAGCACAACGACCAAAAATGTAGTTAAGTTAAGAGTAAATTAAAGTACAAGGATGGAGGTGCGCAAATGACAAAAACAGCCTTACGTTTTATGGACGTGAGGGTTGAAAACCATATAAACTAATGAACGTTGCGAAAAGTTTGGACGTTGCAATAACAGGCAAGAAGTTCAAAAACAATACAAAAAGTGTGTGTGCGAGTAAAGCACAAGGACTAAATTTGTAATTAACTATTAGAAAAATTGATATAATCGACAGTAAACAACTTATAAAAGCCACAAATAACCCTTAAACAAACACCCTCTTCATCTATCTCATAGAGCACAAGGTACGGTGGCTCTTGGCTTGAGCCATCGGCGAAAACGCCAACTCACGACGTGAAAACCACACCGTGGGTTCCGTTTTCACCTCTCGCGCCGCCACCACCAACCGAGATGGTAGGCGAAAACGCGAGACGCTATACCGCGTCTCGCGTTTTCGCGTTTATATATATATATATATATATATAATTTTTTATTTTTTTTAAAATAGCCGTTGGGAACGGTTTTTTTTCAAAAAAACTAGCCGTTAGGGGGGTTTTTTGTAACTTTTGAACCATTTTTTCACTATAAATACATATACAAACTCCTATTTTTATACATCTATTCCAAACAATTATATCCCTTTTATATTTTTATAAATCTCTTTCAATTTTCACACAACAATATGAATTCTAATTATTTGTCCGATATTTACGAGTATCACACTCAACTTGATATGGAGCAATATACACAATATTTAGAATATTTTGAGCAATATGAAGCTATGGAAGAAGATGAAGCTGCAAGTTCGGTAAAATATACAACGCGATATATTGCACACGATCGCGAATTGGCGGAAGATAATTTACGACGTGATTATTTTAGGGATGAAAATACGCCACCGGTGTATCCGGAAGAATACTTTCGCCGAAGGTATCGTATGAGTTCTACACTTTTTAAAAAAATCGTACATGATATTTCCAATTATAATGTTGACCTTCTACCCGATTACTTCCTATTTTTTAAACAACATCCCGATGCTACCGGTCGTTTAGGTTTTAGTACTCTTTTGGAATGCACATCCGCCATACGCCAATTGACATATGGTTCATCACCCGATTTATTTGATGAGTATTTGCAGTGTGCCGGACGATGTTCACGTGAATGTTTATGGAATTTCACTAAATGCATATATCTTACATTATATATAACAGGATAAAACAATGCCACCTCATGCAACATAAATGCCACATCATCACCAAAGAATGCCACCTCACTCAGAATTAATGCCACATCATCATCAAATAATGCCACCTAACCTTAAATCAATGCCACATCACCTTATTAAGGCCATAAGTCCATGTCATAAGTCCACAAATGTTATTTAAAAAATGGAGCTGGTGAGATTCGAACTTGGGTCAGCAGACACACAACCAAGCCATCCAACCATTGTGCTATCACACACCTTTGTTATCGGTACTTCTTCCAAAATTGACTACCTTTCCCTAAACAGTACAGATCTTTTGACCAAATAAACACACACTCCATATATCAACCATCTCACACCCTAACTAATCTATCTACGGAAACGATTGACACAATTAATACACGCGTTTCCTAATTTACATCACCTATTCAAAAAATCCCTCACAGATCATAACCGCGTTAATCTTTGATGTGTTTTATTTTTTAAAACAAGAAACAAATCAGTGTTGACTTATTTTATTTTTGTATATGAGTTGATTATTTTGAATCCCACCGCTTCTTTATCATCTCCCATCACAAATCAATTATAAGCATGTGTGTTCTCTTTAATCTTTTCATCTACAAAAAATGGTGTCAGTCGATTCACTCATGTCATTCAGTTTCTCTTTTGATCATACCTTAAATTTCTTTTGGTGGTTTCATGTTTTTTGTTTTAGGAATTGTTAAGGCGACTAATCATGTGGAGTGTTTTCCTAAAGAACGGCATATCAGAAGTACGTACCCTTTATTTTTTTCTTTTCTTTTTAATAATAGTTTTAGTTAATTCATTGATTTATGTGTGGGAAATGGTGATTGTAGAAATATGGGGTTATAGTGTTATACGTCCGTAGTGAGGCCACGAGCATATGTGCAGTATTGTTTACATGCTTCGGTTACGAGGTTTGGCAACTCGCGTAACTGGAAGGTGCACTTTTCGATGCGTCTTTTGGGTATTTGATTTGCTCAAATGTTATTTTTATTGGTTTTATCTATACTTTATAGTATTTCAACTTGCTATTATGGATTAGTAATTGGAGCGTATTTGGTTGGAACATGAGTCGCCTTAGTGCTTCGTGTATGACTGTTAGAAGTATTAGTAAGAATGGTAGATACATAACTTTTGTTGGATATGTTTTTTTTTTGAAGTTCAACTCGATGTTTTATTGGAATATATAGGGGAATATGTGGTGGCACTTACTGGAGCATGATTGAATGGACTTGGAATGGTCGGTTGTGGTCTCGCAACTCACTTCGTACCCTCAAAGGTAATTTGTTATCGAATTTTTTTATTTTGCTCCTCCTGTAAACTTGCATTAATGTTTGGTCAAAATTGAGATTGGTCTCTGTATGGTCTAAAAACAGCTATTATCAAAAGTGATTTGGTTGGTGGAACTTGAATTAATCGTGGTTGTGTTGCTACCAAAGCGCTTCTTGCTGTTGGTGTTCGTATGTGTGAGCTTCAGAATGAACACGACATTAAACCCTTTGGTTTACAGGTATATCTTTAAATAGCTCTGCATAAACATGATGTGTATTGAGAAGAGAAAACACATATATGTGCACGAATTGCTGGAACAATGTAAGTTTTGTCTTACATTTTGAGGTTGTTTAGTATTGCTTATTCAGGTGATTCTGTGCTTATTTTTACAAAAGTACTTATTTGCTCAATTTCATTTAGGTGAGCACTTAAAGCATCTGATATATTATCTGTATTTAATGCATATTTCAGCCTCAAGTGTATTGTTCTTATAGCAGTTATTTTGATGAAATGTCTATTTTATTTTAAGAACGAGTAGTATTTACACTTTCAGAGGTTCTACCTGCTATCTTATGAGATGTTTATGGTTTCTAAAGTATTAAACATGTGAATTATAGTATCTCACTTGGTGATCTCAATGTTGCAATCATCTTTTCTTAGTCGAGCGTCAAGCCACTCTCTTCCAACTTCTTCTAAGCAAAAAGGTCTCGATGGAAATATTTACTTAAAGTTTTTCGTTTAATTAATTGATTTGTGTTACATACAAAACAGGAATCTTTATGAACAAAAGGTTAACCCAGGCTCAAGCCGTGGAGAACTTGGTTGATACTTAGCGACCCCAATGTCGCAATAAAGGTAGATTTCTGAATCGTGAGTAATATTTTTTTTTGAAATTTTATAACAGAAGCTAAATACATTCGCTTTGAAATGTTGTTAACATGTAGACTCTATACATATCTCCGTATATCTTTTTAATTACTCAACCATGCTATAATTGCTTTTCTTCCAAATACAGTTTTTATGCATACTAATCATTAATATAAATGGCATGTTACTTTTCTAGGATGCTCTTATTAGTGAGTGGCAATGTGAAGTAGATGTCAAACATACATATTAAAAACCCTGGAAGCGATCTGCTACCGTTATGCAGTTTGATACCACCAAAAATCGTTTTCTTCCTGTGGGTGACGAGTTTGTGATTGAATATTTGGATATGGATAACACCAGTTTGTTGGCAGCCGTTGATGCAGAGGGTGGTTTACCGGTACTCATAGAATACTTTCTTTGAGTTATTATCTTTTCAATACACGTTTACACTTTATACCAACCAATAACATCAACTTTTACAATATTTACAGCTGCCCTATTGCATTCGGTTAAACAAGGAAGGGATTCTAATCACGGTATCAAGAAAAGAGAATGGAATCAACACTTTCGCTAATCCATACGAGATTAGGTTACTAAGAACCATGGAAAATAGTCCTTCGTGTGACCCTTCTAGAGTTGCATTTGCATCTGCAGCTGTTGTGAAGGTAAATAGGCATTTATCTTCTTTTTATAGTTCATACCTAGGTATGTACTTACTGTATGCTCTACTTGGTGCTAATAATCCATCTGGTGGACAAAGCATTATGCAACACAGGTACACCAATCCCGCAATGATTGTAATGGTTTATATTTTTGTTATAAGAGTCGTGATGCCTCTATCTTTTTTTGACGTTGGAATTTTATGCTAGAAACTAAAACTATATGTGCGCTTTATTTATACAAATTTCTTATGTGTATATAAATTTCAGTGGGCACAAAATTTACATATATCTTTATCATCTAATTCACAGAAAATTTGAATTGATGTTCAACAAAAAAAGAAGATCTTTCTACCAATTCAGCATAAAGTTGCTGTAGAAATGACCTCCTCAAAGCATGTTATACTTCTTTTAAGCTGACTATTACAACTTATGTAATGGCAACGAATGCAGTTACTGGACATCCAATGTCAATAGTTGTTGCATCAAAGGCTTCACTTGAGCTTTATCGCATTCAAAGGAAGAGACAAATTTGCTTCTATGGACCATACCAAGGTGCACACGTTCTTACTCTCGACCTAGCCTATTATTTGGTCTTTATCCTAAAAAAGTAAGATACTAAAACATACATTTTAAAAAAATGTCAATTTATAAATAAAAATATGTTGTGAGGCAGAGTAATGGAACTTTGTAATTTGAGGTTTAGAAAATGAAATACTTTGTAAAGTCAACGGTTGCATATAATCCAACAAACCTCGCTAACTTAACAGTTTTGTCGAGTTTCACCCAATTAAGTCTGCAAAGTCAAACAGTACCAATGAGATATGACAGCAGTATAATTTCAGACTGATTAAACTATTTATTATCATTACAGGATGTGTATTTTTTATGTTTATATGATCAGAATCATATATATGATTGTTTTTAAAAGATCTGGTGGTATGTTTATACTATTATTTTATACATGCTAGAAATTTGTGATATGTTTATCTGCATAATAGGGGATGCTAGAAATCTGTGTTATGACTTAAAAGAATACAACCCCTAAAATAATAGTTGTATCTATTACAAAATAGAATGACTAAATTGCCTTAGCCTGCTCTCTGTAAAATAATAAAACCAATGTATAATTTGGATCACTCTAACTTTTATATGTTTTCATACTAATTATTTTGAAATACTCTTCATCTCCACATTATTTTTTGGTCCAGATAGATAGTTGGGCTTATTATTAAAGATCATGTTTCCCCTCCAAACCGTCTAACTAATGTCTCTGAACCTCCCTGTCTAGGAAAGTATAGGTTTCCATTAACTCGAATGCCAAGTGATTGAAGTGATTTACCAATACTTTAGCACATTGTTGCAAAAATTGGCATATGGGTTAGTTCTCACCAATGCATTGTATAAAGAGGCTATATGGTTCAGTCTCACCAATGCAAGGTATTCATTGTCAAAATCAATAAGATAGCCGAGATTGTGTACTTTATGTTATGGGTTATTTCTTCTTTCTGATCCATGCTCTCATGTTCTTTGTCTATAAGATTCAGCTTCTTACGTTCGGTCTATTTATGCATGCTCATATTCTTTTGCACTCTCTTGAAGGTGGGATCGACCAGGAAGGCTGTTGCAGTGGCCTATAGACAAAGAAGATGTGAAGCCAATCTTCCCTTATTAGAGATCCTGGTAATATTAAATTGAAAGCCGTCTAAAAATTCTAACCGGCTACTTAACGACATGTTGTTATCGGCTTGGAATGCCTAAAATGGGGAAATGTCAGGACTGTGTATATCATGTCATATAATTTCGCTATTGTTGCATTCATTTTTTATAGAACCAAGGTTGTCATTCTATAACTATCCATATACGAGTCAATCAAACTTGATCTTATTGCGTGCTACTTTTGTGACATGTTATTAACTATACATTGTTTATGCATGTGTTTTTTCTTAGTTGACGAACTATATATTTTTCAATTACCATGGGTCAGCTGCCATGGTATGTGTTCCTTTTGAAATAATATAAAATCATCACAATGAGCATAGGTATGATTATATTTAAGTTTTTTGGTATGTGTGTGAGTTAATGGTTAACCATATGCTTGTTTTTAGAATAAATGAGATGTTTGGGCTATATATTAGAAAGATCGTTTTATGGATTTCGGGTCACTTTCCGATGCAAGTTTGTGTGTTCTTGGTTGTTGTGTCGAGTCAACTTAAGCTGCTATTATAGTTAGTTTAGGCTGTAATTTAAGTCATTTTAGCCATTATTTGAACTTATTGTGTTTAGCTATTTAATGAAAATTTTATTTTCTGCTAAACACCAGAGTTAAAAGGAGTGTTCATGTTTTCACAATAACACTAGACAACTGGAATGATTTTTAGTTTGAAGAGAATGAAGAGAACTAATGTAATTGAAGCCAAGATTATATTCGTTGGAAGACTTGGTACTATTTGTGTAAAAAGAAATTTATTTCCTATATGAATAAACACCATTTAATTTATTTGTTTCTTTTCATACTTTTTATTGTTCTTTTTACATATAACACATGAACACTTTCTTTTTCTTTTCAATTGTTTTGCTTAAGATTGAATCAAGTATTTCATTATTGATTTCGTCCAATTAGATATCGTCAAGTAATATTATGAAGCGAACCCGCCCATCGGGCGGGTTATGAAGCTAGTATATATATATATATATATATATATATATATATATATATATATATATATATATATATATATATATATATATATATATATATATATATATATATATATATATATATATATATAATAGAGTAGGGATCCAGTGAGAAGTAAATTAAAATAAGAAGTGGCGAGAAGTGACTAAAACCACACATTTGAGATGCAACGACTTTCATTAGATTCATTTTCTATTCATTAATGATGCACCAATTCTAGTTTCGAAAGTTAAATTTGATGTGTAGATGGTGGCCAAATTGATTTTCACATGATTTTAGGCACTGTGCAGAGGAAACAAAAACTGAGAAATCATGAAAATGCATCTAATAAATGTATAACTACTGCATACTAATTCAAAGCTTGTAAATGCGTATAATGCACTAAAATTATAGAGATGCGTCTAATTAAGTCTGTGCAATCTGCGGATATGGCGATATAGTTACTTCTTATTACCTCTAATTTTAAGAAAACATCTCCAATTGATCCTAACTGCTTATATAGATTTAGGATCAAATGAGAAGTTTTTCCTAAAAAAATAAGGATAAGAAGTAACGATAATCGCATATCGCAGAGATCACCACTTAATTAAACGCATCTCTATAATCTTAGATGCATTATAACGCATTTAAGCTTAATTAGATGCATATACATATATTAGATGCATTTCATGATTTCTCATGTTTTTTTGTTCACTGCACATGTGCTAAAATCATGAAAACATTTGCACCATCTTACACATCAAATAAACTTTCGAACACTCCAAAAATGTAGCACTAAATGAATAGAAATGCATCTAATGCAAGTCGTTGCATCTTAAATGTGTGGTTTTAGTCACTTCTTACCACTTCTTATTTTAATTTACTTCTCACTGGATCCCTTACTCTAATAGGTGATGGGATCCAGTGAGAAGGATAAAATAAAAGAATTAAGTCGATGAGAAAGTACTTAAACCACACAATTGTAGATGTAACGGCTTGCATTAGATGCATTTCTATTTATCTAGATGCACCATTTTGATTTCGAAATGTGAACGTAATTTGATGTGTAAGAATGGTGGGCAAATTGATTTCATGAATTTGCACATGTAGAGAACAAAAAACAATAAAAATCATAAAATTCATCTAATATGCGTAATGAGCATCAAATTAAAGAAGCTAAAAACACATTAGGATGCATCTAATATTAATAGAGATGCATCTAATATTAAGTCGTTGCATCACGAATACGGTTATAGATACTATCATATCCTCTTATTTTAAGAAACTTGCTCATGATCCTAACTCTATATATATATATATATATATATATATATATATTGTATGTTAAAAAATATTTGAGAAAACCTACTTTAGAAGACATCCAACATATATATGAGTAAAAGAATCATGTATTGTTGCATGATATTACATAACATGATATTGGAAGATCAAAAGTTCGATATTAGTGATCAAAAGTTCGATATTAGTGAATATTGGTCGATGTACGCTTCTTCAGAGCGCAATATTTAACGTACTTGGGTCGAACGATGCGAAAGACAACGAATGAAAAACAAAGAACTTCGGGATAGGAGAGTGCACGAGGACCTTCGACAAGATATTATGGATCATTTGTGGAACCTTAATGATGGAATTTAAATTAATGTATTTTGTTTTTAAGTTTTATGTATTTTTTTTAAGTTTATGTAATGTGTTTTTTTAATTAATGAAATTTAAAATTTATATTTATATGGTTTTTTATTAAAAAAAAGTGAGGTCCTCCCATAACACTAAAAAATCTGGTGTTAACCAAGGAGCCTCTTTTTGGTGTTATGTGAGTTTTTGTTGTTATGAAGAAAAGTTGTCACTTTTTGCCCACGGCTTGAGCCTTGACTCAAACCACACCTATTGCTCTTAAGCCACAGTCGTCGATATCTAACAGGTTTCTCACATTCTGTTATTTTATTAGAAAATTTAATATTGTTTTCTAGTCGATAATAGGATTGATAATTAGCAGAGCCGTCTCGTGGTTTTCGGTGGCCCTAGGCAATAACAACATAGAGGCCTTATTACACTTGTAAACTAAAAATAAATTGCATATAAACTTGAATTATATGGCACATATACGTATAGTATTATACGTATTTAATGCAAAACTACTAATAATGTGGCCCCTTTTAAGTGGAGGCCCTGCGCGACGGCACCTACTGCACACCCATCCGAGACCCCTCTGATAATTAGTTAAAAGATTGATTTGTTTCTTTGTTAGATACCTTAATCATAAATAGGATTAATAAGTAACCAATTGTTGCTGCTATAAAGTCGGCTACAAGATTTTGTATACCAAGTGTCCCTTGTTCTTTTTCATATATGAATGCAAGCTGTGAAACATTAATACTTAATTGGAGACTTTTGGTGTGATGGCTTCCGTCCCATTAAGTTCATGGATTATATGATAGATATGAAATGATCAGAATCAGATAATAGGGGTTTGGGTTTGCTTATTTTAAACTTTCATCTCGACTAAGATTAGCTTTAACGAACCAGTCTGCAGGAGATAGTGTTTGCATGTACCTTTTCAGTTTGTACTAGTGATACAGATTATTAGCGGCTAATTATTTACGGATTTGCATATAAGCTTACCCCTTAATATTCAGTTAAACAGAATTATATTTCTTGCATACACTAAAACCGATTATTTAATAAAAAAAATAAAATAAAAAAAATAATAATAAAAAATAATCAGATTTTCACTTCTAAACTGCAATGCCAAACACCCTTTTAGAAATTACAATAAGCTTTTATGACCAAACTCCCGCTTAGAAAATTTTCCGAGTCATTTTCAGATCTAGTAATGTACGTACAGTTCTATTGTTAATAGTTTAATTTTGTTTTACTAGTTGCCATTCTAGGTTTATATTACGTTAGAATCCAATGTAGACTTTTATTATAATTCTTGCGAATTAAATTAACATTAGGTAGTTTTTTTAACAATTATACTGATCCATGTTAATCGTTTGTTTGCGCTAATAGTGTTGATCATTTTGTTTTATACGTTTCTTCATTTATATGTGCTCGGCTTTGAATGTCACTTACAGCTGTGATTAATTTTAATTTAGAGGCTTGTTAAGGAACTGTCTCATCTAATCGAGGAACAAAGCACGAAAGGAGGTGAAGCTTTAGGCCTAAAATTTAATCTCTACTTGTCAAAACGTCCAAAACAAAATAAAAAGATGCCAGTTTCGATATTCAATCACAAATCATAAAAAGGCTTCCTGTCAAATCACTAATTCAATTCCGATCCGTCTCAAAACAATGGAAGTCTTTTATCGAGAACCCGAAATTCATAAAAAACTACCACATCAATCACACAAACCCGCAACATCATCTGCTTGTAAGTTACAAGTTTGGTATTGTCCGAACATATACTTCGATTATCGATAACAGTACTTTCCCCCAACAAACGTTCCCCCTAACTGCCCCAAAGTTCCTTAGCTTATTAATAAGACCAAAAACTCTCAGTTCCGTTGACAGATTGTTATGTTTTTACGGAGTCGTAGATTCGAGAACTAAAATGGCTTATTTGGAATCCTAGTATAAGGAAATCTCTTGGTATTGTTATCCCTCTCGCTAAAGTGAGGGATGTTGTTGGTTTTGGTGTTTGTCGAGATACTAGTGACCCTAAGCTTGTTAAGATCTATAACACCCTGTGTTTTTAAGTCTTTGACGACGTCAATAAATGTACTATTTATTGTTAGTATTGTACGTGTTTGCTTTAAATTGAAAACGTTAAGTTAAATCGCGTACGCCAAAAATTAGCGTTCAATGTAA
>BQNB010054870.1:0-35227 GCA_026074375.1 Tanacetum coccineum | reverse complement strand
CAAAACTAGTGATTTCTTAATCCCCTTAGATGAACACTTAGCTACTTTTTGAGGTAATTAGTCTAAGGGGGTTGAAAATTTTTAGTTTTCTAAGTGTGTTTATTACATTACGTGAGGACACGACAATAGCTTAGTCTGGGAGATTTTGGTATGTGCTTAAATACACATACCTTTTACCTAATAAAACAAGCTAAAAAGACCAATAATGACCAAAAATACATAAAAAATGCATTGTATATGTGTATTTCGTGAATTGTGTCCTGCAGGTATGGATATATCACAAAATGGACAAATACAAAGCAAAATGGATAAAACCGAGCACGGGAATGGAAAGAGTGCAAGAAAATGAAGCCAAAGCCGTAACCATCTTAAATAGGCCAAACCTGTACCTACTTAATGGGCCAGGTCAGCCCATTTACACCTTAGCCTTACTTAAAATCAAACTAGCCTTAAACTATTTATACCAAGTCTAAAATCCATATCCTGGCCCAATCCTAATAAAAAGCCCAAAAAACTAATAAAAGTCCAAACCCGGTCAAAGCCCAAATCTTATAAACACGGGTCAAATCCAAATGAATTATTGTAGATCTTCTAGTTCCCTCCTATTTTTACACTCAACAACGCACCAGGGTAAATCAATCCACTTCCACGCATCTTAAGTGCTTCTAGAAGATTTAGCTAACACCTCTGACACCCTCCATGTCCACGTTGGCAATCCCCTATGTTGTGATTGGTTGAGAAATGTGGCACATGATCAAATGGATAAGATTGATAGATATGAGGCGGTTTGGATTGAAGGGATGAGATTAAAGGAATGGAGGAGCGTCTCAGGCTCTAGATCCTTCTACTCATGGCTAGTGAGACCGTAGGCTTGCATACAGAGTTATTCTCCTAGAGATTTTATTTATGTCTTATGAATTGTATGATATTTGATTGTTCATTGGATGTTTAGACTTTTGGATTATGCTTCCTTGTGGTATGACTTTGCTATCGTAATGCAAGACTCCTTTATCTTGTGTTAAATATTGTCATGACACATTGTGTCTCATTTGTTTATCTATTTCATTTAGTTCTCTCTATTGTTGACACCATTGTGTTGTGATGATATCCATGATGTAAGGCCTCGTGTTTCCGCCTAGGCGGGGTGTGACAGATTGGTATCAAAGCCTTTGGTTATAGAGAAGTAGGTGGTTGAGCCTAGACTATAGCCTAGGAGTCCTTCACGTAGATGCATGTTAGGGCTTAAGCGTTTAGTAGTATAACTAGTAAGCGGTTTCCCCTTAATTACATGATTTTATTTCTTAGTTTTGTTAATTTTCTTCTTGTTATTTCAATTGCCTTTATCTGATTTAGTGTGCCTTATCTCTTGATAAATTAGCTAGGCCTCCTCACCTTCATAGGTAGTTCCGCATGAGGGTTGCCATTGCAACAGGATGTAAGGGATACTATAAACCAGGAACAAGGGCTTGGGTAAACTGGGGTAGCCGCAAGATCCGTATACCGGTTGACATGTACCCATGCAGAGTTGAAGAGAGGTTGACTATAAAATTAGTTAAGGGGGAAGAGGTATTAAAGATTGAAACAACAGTGACTGCTAAAGATGGTACAATTACCAAATTTCCAGGAAAATTCCCAAGATACAAACCAACCAAGGGATTAGAAGAAATTCTTAAGTTAATATTAGTCTGGGAGAAAGTAAATTATGACATATCTGACAGTGATTCGGATCTGGAGTGCACGGCTAGGAGTAGACCTATGGAAAATGAAATAGAAGATACGGGTGGTAGTGGAATTCGAATCAATGCATGATTGCCCGCCTCTTTATGTGTTTTAAGATTTTAGGATTTTGAGATTGTTCGTCTTTAGTTTGGAATTTTATTAGGAATATTGCTTTTGAATATTGGAATTCGTTGGATTATTTTAATATTATGATTTAAGTGTTTTGAGTCATTTTTCGTATGTGGTGATTTGTTGATGTGATCTATGTGTTATGTGTTTTGTTGCCATTGAGAAGTGTGGTCATAGGAGGGAGTACACTTGTGAAAGGGGGCATTTATAATTATGGTGGCCAACATAATTATACATGCGCCACAACACAAGTGGACTTACAAGTATGATTACGCAGATTTAATGTCAACATGTTGTTTGATTAGGTATGTATATGCATATATATAGTTATGATGGTATATTGATAGAATGGTCGGTTTAGAAACCTTTCCCCTCTTATCTAATGTGCGTTAATACTATCTTAATCAGAATGGTTTGAACACGGACTAACGACAACGAAAATGGGCAACCCGACATCGCTACTATCATTGCGCAGTAATTGCAAAATATCATTCCCTAGATCGTCAAGTGACAAACAACGTGAACAACGGAAATAACAATAACAACAACTGGAACAACAATAAAAACAATGGAAATAACAACAACAACCATGGGAATGGTGGGAACAATGGGTGTTCCTATAAGGGATTTCAGGCATGTGGCCCTAGGGAGTATGACGGAAAGGGAGGTGCGATAGCACTTACCTACTGGATCGAGAAGATGGAGAATGTACTTGACAATAGTGGGTGTTCTGAGAATCAAAAAGTGAAGTATGCTGCCAGTTCGTTTGTTAACAAGGCACTGACATGGTGGAATACTCAAATCCAAGCAAGAGGCCGTGAAGCGGCAATTTGTATGACCTGGAATGATTTTAAGGCTCTGTTGGTGGAGGAATTTTGTCTAAGTAATGAAATGGAGAGGTTAGAGAATGAATTTTGGAATCACAAGATGGTAGGAGCCAACCATGTAACTTACACGGATCGGTTCCATGAACTGGCCAAGCTGGTTCCACATCTGGTGACACCTGAGTCGTCACGCATAAAGAGGTATGTAGCGGGGTTGGCGCCTGAGATTAAGAGCCAGCATACTTACTGGCGAAGCAATTAGCTGTGGTACCTTGTCAAAGAATAACAAGAAGAGGAAGGCAGTGGAAGAGACTAGTAAATCAGGAGGGTTATAGAGGGATAAAAAGAAGGCAAAAATGGGAGCGAGTTTTGTGGCAACAGCTCCTCCTAAAAATGAATTTGTGAACCAATATCCTAAGTGTACTAAGTGTTGTACTTATCATCCGAAGGATGGAGTTTGTAGGCTTTGTTTTAACTGTCAAAGACCTGGCCATTTTGCTAAAGATTGTCGGGCACTAGTATCTCCTTAAATACACATACCTTTTACCTAATAAAACAAGCTAAAAAGACCAATAATGACCAAAAATACATAAAAATGCATTGTATATGTGTATTTCGTGAATCGTGTCTTGCAGGTATGGATATATCACAAAATGGATAAATACAAAGAAAAACGGACAAAACCGAGCACGGGAATGGAAAGAGTGCAAGAAAATGAAGCCAAATCCGTAACCATCTTAAATTGGCCAAACCCATACCCACTTAATGGGTCGGGTCAGCCCATTTACACCTTAGACTTACTTAAAATCAAACTAGCCTTAAACTATTTATACCAAGTCCAAAATCCATATCCTGGCCCAATCCTAATAAGAAGCCCAAAAAAACTAATAAAAGTCTAAACCCGGTCAAAGCCCAAGTCTTATAAACACGGGTCAAAGGCAAATGAATTACTATAGATCTTCTTGTTCCCTCCCATTTTTACGCTCAACAACGCACCAGGGTAAATCAATCCACTTCCACGCATCTCAAGTGCTTCTAGAAGATTTAGCTGACACCTCTGACACCCTCTATGTCCACGTTGGCAATCCCCTATGTTGTGATTGGTTGAGAAACATGGCACATGATCCAATGGATGAGATTGATGAATATGAGGTGGTTCGGATTGAAGGGACGAGATTAAAGGAATGGAGGAGCGTCTCAGGCGCTAGATCCTTCTGCTCATGGCTATAAATAGGAGGGCTCTCACTCACACAAAGGATATCTTGATTTTAGTTTTTAGTAGCTTATTAATGTAACTTTTAGCTTATTTGTCAGCTTTAAATTGTAATTTCCTTTTAAAGTTGTAACTCTTTCAATATTAATAAGAATTCAGTTTGTTTCTTTTAATTACTCTTAAATTTTGTTTTTTAGTTTTTAGTATAATAATGTGTTTAGACATATCCTAATATGCTAATAAGCTCTTTGTTACTATTAAGCTAGCTTTTATTCAGTTTAGCTTGTTTTGAGCTAAGCTAAATAAGCCATTCACCTAACATCTCACTAAAAATATACCTTAGCTTTTGGAAGATAAGCTAAACATGGATGGGCTATGGACAATACCAGCTTATCTTTGATAAGCTGGAGCTTGTAGATCTAAGCTTGTAAAAGCTAATTTGATCCCTGTTTGAGCTGGGATCAAGGTACAATCCCTTATTTCACAATTTAGCTTACTTTGTTGTTTTGCTTATTCTTTGCTTATTTGTGCTTAATCCTGCTTTGATTATGCTTATTCTGTTTTCATTTAGCTTATTTGTTCTGGTTTTAAGAATTTCATAATCTGTTTTGAGTTTAGGTTAAGTTTTCATAAAAAAAGTCAAAAATATGCCTAATATTCTATTTTAGTGATAAGTGCTTATTTGTGGTTAAACTTTGCTTATAAGTTCTTAATATACTTAGATATTAATCTGGTTTAAGTTTTATTACTTATATTAAACTGTTTTTTAAGCTTAAAATCTCTTTCAGAAAACTTACGGGGTGTTTGGCACTAGCAGTACTAACCATGTATTAGTACTGTTGGTTTGTCTTTGGCCTTTAAGTCACATTTGAATAGCTAAGAATAAGCCTATAAGTCGGTTTTTATAAGTTTTTAAGGGTTAAAACTATAGATTAAGGTTTGATATGTCCTTGGTTTGAATCTGTGGAAATTTAGGCTTCTTAAACTGCTTGTATTTAATATTTGGATCTTAAGTTGTTTGAGGTGTTGTTTTATGCTCTATTATGGTTCTGAATGCAGTAGAAACAAGTTTAATTAAGTGTACAATTATCTTGTGAGTTTTAAGTCTCAATCTGTCAAAGTGATTTAGTTTTTAGTTTTTAAAAGTTTAAAACACACTTTTCAATCACAAATTTAGACTAGTTAGAGTTAGTTTTAGAGTCTGAAAGTCATTGCATAAGCTTATTGTAGTATAAGCTTAATCTGTTTGAGCTTATTTTAGGGTTTAGAGCTTATTTTCATATCTAAATTTTCTTGTTTTTCTAAGTAGCTTATAGTACTAGCTTAAATGTTTTTAGGTTTTGAGGTCTAGCTCTTTGGTTTTCTAGCTTAAAAATTAGCTTAAAAAGTGCTTTTTAATCTGTTTTCATAGCTTTTCTTAATAATAGCTTATTTGATTTATGAGCTTCTTGCTTGTTTAGAAATGTTTAAAGTAGGATTAGATTAGCTTATTAAGTGTGGTTTAGTGTCCTTGTAGCTTATTTGGCCTAGGTTTAAGCTTATTACAGTTTTTAAGCATAATCAGTCTTGACTTAAAGCTTTTAAGCTTTTAAATCCTTCTATGACTTGTTTAAAGCTTATTTATGGCTTAATTCTAGTTTTCAGAAAAAGTGCCTTTTCAAAAAGTGCTTATTTTAGTGGTTAGAAGCTTTTTCAAAAAGAAAAATTTTAAAAATATTTTTTAAAAAAGAAAGGTCACAGGAGTCGAACATGTGACCTCTCCTTTATAACACCAACACCTCAACACACACTCTCGATACCAACTGCCCTTGGGACTTTTTCAATTATACATCCACACTATTAATCTTTTAAACCCATTCTTCTTAAATAAGCTTTCAGCCCTTTTGGGCCTATTTCCAGCTTATTAAGATAAGCTGGTTGTTCCCTTTTATTTTTCTTAAATCATAAATTGTTCAAAGTATTTTCCCTAAATTTTTCGAAATTTTCTAAATTAGTTTAATATTTTTATAATATTTTTAGATTAAAATAGTTTTTAATTCATAAAAAATAAATAAAAGTCAAAAAAATATAATTCTTTTTTCTAAAATTATTTTTAATCATTTAGGATTTATAAAAAAATAAAAAATAGTTTTAAGGATAAAATTTAATAGTTTAGGTATTAAGTCACGTTTTTAGATTCCCGTTAACGTTTTTAGTTTAAATTTTTAATTGCTTTCGTTTGGAGCTTGCCTTTATTTGTTTTTGCATGTTAATTGTAGAATTAGAATCCAAAATCAAAATCCTTGAAATTATTCAAAGCATGTGATCACGAATTTTAACCGATTCTCAATTCACGCTTCGTCGAGGAAACGACCCGGGAGGTTTTTGAATTTACTTTGGTTAAAAGTAATCTTCTAAAATCCTTACGGAATTCTTATTACTATACTATTATTGATATTATCCTTATATACGTATTTGGAGACCAATCAGGCACCATTTAAGCGAGCAACTCCTGTGAATGCTGTTAGAATGGGTCATAATCGGAAGGCTTGTTACGAGTGTGGAAGCCTGATCACCTTCAGTACAATTGCCCCAAGTTGAACCGAGCGCCGGGTCAAGCAAGGAATCCATTAGCATTGGAGGGAAATCATAACAACCAGAACAATGGGAATCGAGCTACAGGAAGGGCCTTCAATGTGAATGTGAATGCGGTGGAAGCTTTACAGGATCCTAAAGTTGTGACGGGTACTTTTTCTTTGAACGATCATTTTGCTACTGTACTTTTTGATTCTGGAGCTGATTTTAGTTTCATTTCTACTGAATTTGCGCCTTTACTAAATGTGAAACCTAGTATTGTAAATCTTGGTTATGTGATAGAAGTAGCAGATGGTAAGAAAGTAGAAGTTGATAGGATTATCCGTGACTGCAAACTAGAACTAGGAAATTCCCTGTTTAGCATAAATTTGATACCGTTGGGTCATGGAAGTTTCGATGTGATTGTGGGGATGGACTGGTTGTCCCAGAATAAGGCTGTGATAGTGTGTCATGAGAAGGTGGTTGAAATACCGTTGGAAGGTAGTGGGATACTTAGGGTTCAAGGGGAACGTACTTTAGGAGCCACCAAAGCCTTAATGAATGCAAAGGTAGATGAACCAAAATTGAGTGATATATATGTGGTACGGGATTATGTTGATGTATTCCCAGAAGACTTGTCAGGGTTACCACTACAACGACAGGTTGAGTTTCACATAGATTTAGTTCTGGGAGTGATGCCAGTTGCGAAGTCTCCATATCATCTAGCGCCCTAGGAAATGCAAGAATTGTCTAGGCAGCTTCAAGAGTTACAAGACAAGGGTTTCATACCACTAAGCCATTCTCCGTGGGGAGCACCTGTGTTATTTGTTAAGAAAATATGGTTCTTTTCGCATGTGTATCGATTATAGAGGATTGAACAAGTTAACTGTTAAGAATGGATATCCTCTCCCTAGAACTAGTGACTTATTTGATCAACTACAAGGTTCATGTTGCTTCTCCAAGATATATCTTTGATCGGGTTATCACCAACTTCGAATGAGGACGATATTCCAAAAATTGCGTTTCAAACAAGGTATGGACATTTTGAGTTTACCGTTATGCCTTTCGGATTAACCAATGCACCGGCGGTCTTTATAGATTTGATGAACCGAGTCTGTAAACCGTATTTAGATAAGTTTGTTATTGTATTCATCGATGACATCTTGATCTACTCAAAGACTAAGGAAGATCATGAAGTGCATTTAAGGTTAGTTTTAAAATTATTGAGGAAGGAGAAGTGGTATGCTAAATTCTCCAAGTGTAAGTTCTGGTTGCAAGAAGTGGACCCAGGTAAGATAGAGGCGGTAAAGAATTAGAAAGCTCCTACAACATTGTCTGAGATTCGATCATTTTTAGGGTTGGCAGATTACTACCGTCGTTTCATCGCAAACTTCTCTAAGATTGCTAAGCCTCTTACCTCATTGACTCAGAAGAACTAAAGGTATGTGTGGCGTGTGGAACAAGAAGAGGCTTTCTAGACTTTGAAAAATAATTTTTGTGATGCGCCGATATTGTCACTTCCTGATGGAGCTGAAGATTTTATAGTTTATTGTGATGCTTTGAATCAGGGATTAGGTTGTGTACTTATGCAAAGAAATAAGGTAATTTTGTATGCGTCAAGGCAGTTAAAAATCTACGAGAAGAATTATATAACACACGATCTACAGTTGGGAGCGGTGGCGTTTGCTCTAAAAACTTGGAGACATTATTTGTATGGTACGAAAAGTGTCATTTACACGGATCATAAAAGTCTCCAACACATATTTAATCAGAAAGAGTTGAATATGCGTCAAAGGAGGTGGATCAAATTATTTAGTGATTATGAATGCGAAATTCGCTATCATCCAGGTAAAGCGAATGTGGTGGCTGATGCATTGAGTAGGAAGGAACGGGTGAAACCTAAACGTGTACGGGAAATGGCTATGACTATTCAATCTAGAGTAAAAGGAATGATACTAGCAGCTTAGGGTGAGGCGTTCAATCAGGAGAACGTACTTGCTGAAAGGTTACATGGTTTAGATCAGTAGATGGAAAGGAAAGGAGACATAAGTTTGTACTTTATGGATCGAATATGGGTTCTGTTAGTAGGAGGTGTGAGAACAGTAATTATGGATGAGGCTTATAAGTCTAGGTATTCCGTGCATCCTGGAGCAGATAAGATGTATTATGACCCTCGAGATATGTACTAGTGGCCAAGAATAAAGAGGGATATTGCTACCTATGTTAGTGAATGTTTAACTTGTGCAAAGGTGAAGGCTGAGCATCAAAGGCCTTCGGGCTTATTACAAAAACTAGAAATACCTGAATGGAAGTGGGAAAACATCACCATGGACTTCATTACAAAGTTACCTAGAACAAGGAGTGGGCACGATGCGATATGGGTTGTAGTTGATAGATTGACCAAATCAGCACATTTTCTGGCAATACATGAAGATTATAGTACAGATAAGTTGGTGAGGTTGTACACTGATGAAATTGTCGCGCGTCATGGAGTGCCTGTGTCAATTATTTCGGATCGTGATGCACGGTTTACATCACATCTCTGGCAAACATTTCAGAAAGCCTTAAGAACGCAATTGGATATGAGCATGGCTTATCACCCTTAGACAAATAGACAGAGTGAACGTAAAATTCAAACGTTAGAGGATATGTTAAGGGCGTGTGTGATAGACTTTGGTGGCAGTTGGGATGTCCACCTACCGTTAGCTGAGTTCTCTTATAACAACAGTTATCACACTAGCATTCGGTGTGCTCCGTTCGAAGCACTATATGGAAGAAAATGTAGGTCACCCGTGTTATGGGCTGAAATTAGGGAAGGTAGTTTGATTGGACCCGAATTGGTGCAGGAAACGACTGATAAAGTAGTGGTTATAAAAGAGAAGCTCAAAGCGGCGAGAGATCGTCAAAAGAGCTATGCTGACAACAGGCGCAAACCGTTGGAATTTGAGGTTGGAGATCGTGTGATGCTAAAGGTGTCGCCTTGGAAGGGCGTGGTTCATTTTGGGAAGAAGGGTAAGTTAGCCCCGAGGTATGTAGGGCCATTTGAGATTCTTGAAAGGATCGGTCCTGTAGCATATCGGTTAAGATTGTCCGAGGAATTGAGTGGTGTACATGACACGTTTCACGTGTCAAACCTAAAGAAGTGTTTGGCGGATGCTAGCCTGCATGTGCCATTGGATGAGATTAAGGTTGACAAAACTCTTCGTTTTGTTGAGGAACCTGTAGAGATTATGGACCGTGAAATTAAGAGTTTAAAACGTAGTAAGATATCACTTGTGAAGGTTCGTTGGAATTCAAAGCGTGGTCCCGAGTTTACTTGGGAGCGCGAAGATTATATGAAGTCTAAGTATCCTCAGTTGTTTGTTGATCGTGCTGATGAATCGGCTAGTTAAATCTCGGGATGAGATTTCCTAAAGGAGGGGATACTGTGACAACCGTGATTTAATCAGGTTAGTGATACCTTTAGAAATGGCTAAGAGTTCATTTTATGTGTTTAAGTGTTGTGCTATGTGATTTTATGTGTGCTAAGTGGTTTACATATGTGCATGATGTCATTTTAGAGGTAAATGATTATCTTATTTTGTGTGCATATGAGTTTGGTGTTAAGTATTCCATTTGTTCACGTGTGGTGATAATGGAAATGAAAGACGTGTTGCATGCATTGCTACGTCAATTCTTGGTGATTAAGTGTTAAGCGTTTATGGGAAATGTGGCATTTTAGAAATGAAATAGGTGAGTGAAATATAGAAGTTTGTAGCAAACTTTCTAAAAATAGAAAGTGGTTTGGTGAAATGAAAGTTATATTTAGAAAGTTTAGTAAGTAGCGTTTAAGTAAAAAGGTTTAATCAAATTAGCTTAGGTTTTTATAAAAACTTAAGGTAAGGAAGTAAATTAGTTAATTAATAATTTAATAAAAAAATAATAAAAATATGTTTTTAAATAGGGGGCCGATCGGTTTTGGTTAGGGAGGGTTTAGGAGTTATATTTTTTTATCAAATAGTACTTAGAGAAGGATAAGGATTCACTAAGGTTAAATACCAATGAACCCAGCCCATTATCCCTTCCCCTCTCACTTGTGCCGTGCGTTTTCTTCCCCCAAAACCCTAAGGAGTGCCAAATTTTGCTAGATCAATCATTCAAGAGTTGTGGTTTAGGTGCTAGTAATCAAGGTAAGTGTGTTCTTCTTAGTTAGATTTGTATATTCATGTAACAAAATCAATGATGGATCTAGGGTTTCATAAAAATACATAATATTAATGATATTTAATGATGCTAAAGTGATTAGGGCTTGATTAGGGTCATGTTCATGCAATTGGTTAGGTTAGATTTGCGTTAAAACATGATTTAGGGTTGAGCTTAATTTTGGGTCGTGTTCAACGACTGATATCTAGATGATAAAAACGTGTATTGATATGTTTCTTGAGTCTATGAATAATCCAAAAGAGTCTACTTTCCAAAAAATCTATCCTCGAAGGTTTTTAAGGTCGGGAAGTCATTCAAATAATGTTTGCAACAAAAGTGGTCAAAACAGTAAATACGGGTCAGAATTAGGTCATGTTTGTGAGGGTGAAACCCTAACTTAAAAGTGGAATTAAGCTTATCCCTTCTACAGTAGTTAAGTTCCATATGTATATAAAGAAACCCTAGAAGTATAGCTTCTAATTTTATGTCTATGTATGGTTAATAAGTCTAAACTTTTTAGTGCGCGTGCAGGTCTGAATTAGGACGGTTTTGAAGTTTGATTTTCTTAGGAGTACTTATGCATATAAATGGCTTTTGGGAATCAAATGGTAGTTAGAGAACACATAAAGGAACATAGATGATTTTTGGTATAATATATAAAGGTCGTCAAGTAAGGTTTTTAAGTTAGTCAAGACACACAAAAATTCTGCATTTTTGAATAAATTGTAGTTAACTAATGTAACGTGTTAATGAGGAGGTTAAGGTTGGGCATGATGTCGGGGTGACCCATGATGGTTAATCAAACCCTTAGACATCTATCATATAAGTGTTACATGGACTTTAGCTTTTAGCTTAGTCGCGTGTAACACATTTGTGTTTGTATTGTGTAGCTTGTGTTGATATTGTTTGGAAGCTGCTTGTGCATCAGGTGAGTTTCATAGTCCCTCTTTTCACATTGCTTTTAAATTAGGATGGAAATGATGCAAATGGATTTAAAATGTTCTAATTACTGTGATTATGTGTCTTTATTTTGAAAGTGTATGGATTTTACTTGGCTATTGTATGTTACGTGCTAAATGCTTATGTGTATTTGGATCGGGGGTAACGTTCCTACCCATTTGTTGTGATATCAGGATCGAGGGTAACGTTCCTACCCATGTGAAGTGACAGTTTTAATGGATCGGGGGTAACGTTCCTACCCAATTGTTGATATTTGTTGTATCGAGGGACACGTTTTGTTCCCATGCTCGTTTTGGTTACATTTGCATGCTAGCTTGTATGATAGTGAAGTAATTGTCCTGTCATGTTTGCATTAATCACAGTAATTGTTTATAAGCTTTGATTTTTGTGTCTTAAACCTATGTCTCTCACCAACCATTGTGTTGACGTTTTAAGCATCATTTTCAGGTAACCATCTTGAGAATGTTGAAGTTAGGAAGAGTGGCTAGTGAGACCGTAGGCTTGCATGCGGAGTCATTCTCCTAGAGATTTTATTTATGTCATTTAAATTGTTTGATACTTGGTTGTTATTTGATTGTTTAGACTCTTGGATTATGTTTCCTTGCGGTATGACTTTGCTATCGTAATACAAGACTCCTTTATCTTGTGTTAGATATTGTCATGACACATTGTGTCTCATTTGTTTATCTATTTCATTTAGTTCTCTTTATTGTTGACACCATTGTGTTATGATGATATCTATGATGTTAAGCCTCGTGTTTCCGCCTAGGCGGGGTGTGACAGATTGGTATCAGAGCCTTTGGTTATAGAGAAGTAGGTGGTTGAGCCTAGACTATAACCTAGGAGTCCTTCACGTAGATGCATGTTAGGGCTTAAGCGTTTAGTAGTATAACTAGTATGCGTTTTCCCCCTTTATTACATGATTTTATATCTTAGTTTTGTTAATTTTTTTAGCTATTTTGATTGCCTTTATCTGATTTAGTGTGCCTTATCTCTTGATAAATTAGCTATGCCTCCTCACCTTCATAAGAAGTTCCGCATGGGGGTTGCCATTGCAAAAGGATGTAGGGGATACTATAAACCAGGAACAAGGGCTTGGGTAAGGCGGGGTAGCCGCAAGATCCGTATACCGATTGACATGTACCCATGCAGAGTTGAAGAGAGGTTTACCATAAAATTAGTTAAGGGAGAAGAGGTATTAAAGATTGATACAACAGTGACTGCTAAAGATGGTCCAATAACCAAATTTCCAGGAAAATTCCCAGAATACAAACCAACCAAGGAGGAAGAAGAAACTTCTAAGTTAAAAGCAATATGTGAGAATGTAATTTATGACATATTTAACAGTGATTCGGATCTGGAGTCCACGGCTAGGAGTGGACCTAGGGATAGTGAGATAGAAGATACGGGGGATAGTGGAATTCGAATCAATGCTTGATTGTCTGCCTCTTTATGTGATTTAAGATTTTAGGGTTTTGAGATTGTTTGACTTTGTTTTGGAATTTTATTAAGATTGTTTACTTTTGAATATTAGATTTCGTTGGATTATTTTAATAATATGATTTAAGTGATTTTGAGTCATTTTCCATATGTGGTGATTTGTTGATGTGATCTATGTGTTATGTGTTTTGTTGACATTGAGAAGTGTGGTCATAGGAGGGAGTACACTTATGAAAGGGGGCATCTATAATTATGGTGGTCAACATAATTATACATGCGTCACAACACAAGTGGACTTGCAAGTATGATTACGTGGATTTGATGTCAACATATTGTTTGGTTGATTATGTATGTATATGTATATATATAGTTATGATTGTATATTGATAGAATGGTTGGTTTAGAAACCTTTCCCCTCTCATCTAATGTGCGTTAATACTATCTTAATCAGAATGGTTCAAACACAGACTAACGATAACAAAAATGGACAACCCAACATCGCTGCCATCATTGCGTAGTAATTGCAAAATATCATTCCCCAGATCATCACTCAAGTGACAAACAACGTGAACAACAGAAATAACAATAACAATAACGGGAACAACAATAACAACAACGGAAATAACATCAACAACAATGGGAATGGTGGGAACAATAGGTGTTCCTATAAGGGATTTTAGGCATGCGGCCCTAAGGAGTATAACGGAAAGGGAGGTGCGATAGCACTTAACCGCTGGATCGAGAAAATGGAGAATGTACTTGATAATAGTGGATGTTCTGAGAATCAAAAGGTGAAGTATGCTGCCAGTTCTTTTGTTAACAAGGCACTGACATGGTGGAATACTCAAATCCAGGCAAGAGGCCATAGAGCAGAAATTGGTATGACCTAGAATGATTTTAAGGCTCTGTTGGTGGAGGAATTTTGTCCAAGGAATGAAATGGAGAGGTTGGAGAATGAATTTTGGAATCACAAGATGGTAGGAGCACACCATACAGCTTATACAGGTCGGTTCCATGAACTGGCCAAGCTGGTTCCACATCTGGTGACACCTGAGTCGGTACGCATCAAGAGATATGTAGCGGGATTGGCGCCTGAGATTAGGGGAATACTCAAGGTGACTCAGCCAACAACTATCCAGGATGCAATACTGAGAGCCGGCATACTTACTGACGAAGCGATTAGTTGTGGTACCTTGTCAAAGAGTAATGAGAAAAGGAAGGTAGTGGAAGAGACTGGTAAATCTGGAGGGTTATAGAGGGATAAAAAGAAGGCAAAAATGGGAGCGAGTTTTGTGGCAACAGCTCCTCCTAAAAATGAATTTGTGAACCAATATCCTAAGTGTACTAAGTGCTATACTTATCATCCGGAGGATGGAGTTTGTAGGCTGTGTTTTAACTGTCAAGGACCTGGCTATTTTGCTAAAGATTGTCAGGCACCATTTAAGCGAGCAACTCCTATTAATGTTGTCAGAATGGAGTTTGAACCGAGGACATGTTATGAGCGTGGAAGCCGCGAGCATTTTTAAAATACTTGTCCTAAGTTAAACCGAGCACCTGGTCAAGCGGGAAACCGTTTAACTATTGAAGGCAATCGAAACACAAGAAACAATGGGAAGCGAGCTACAAGAAGGGCCTTCAATGTGAATGTGAATGCGGTGGAAGCTTTACAAGATCCTAAAGTTGTGATGGGTACTTTTTCTTTGAACGATCATTTTCCTACTATACTTTTTGATTCTGGAGCTGATTTTAGTTTCATTTCTACTGAATTTATGCCTTTACTAAATGTGAAACCTAGTATTGTAAATCCTGGTTATGTGATAGAAGTAGCAGATGGTAAGAAAGTAGAAGTGGATAGGATTATCCGTGACTACAAACTAGAACTAGGAAATTCCTTGTTTAGCATAAAGTTGATACCGTTGGGTCATAGAAGTTTCGATGTGATTGTGGGAATGGACTGGTTGTCCCAGAATAAGGATGTGATAGTTTGTCATGAAAAAGGTGGTTGAAATACCGTTGGAAGGTAGTGGGATACTTAGGGTTCAAGGGGAACGTACTTTAGGAGCCGCTAAAGCCTTAATGAATGCTAAGGTAGATGAACTAATAATAAAGTGATATATCTGTAGTACGGGATTTTGTTGATGTATTCCCGAAAGACTTGTGGGGGTTACCACCACAACGACAAGTTAAGTTTCGCATAGATTTAGTCCTGGAGCGACGCCAGTTGCGAAGTCTCCATATCGTCTAGCGCCCTCGGAAATGCAAGAATTGTCTGGGCAGCTTCAAGAGTTGCAAGATAAGAGTTTCATACGACCGAGTCATTCTCCATTGGGAGCACCTGTGTTGTTTGTTAAGAAGAACGATGGCTCTTTTCGTATGTGTATCGATTATAGAGAATTGAACAAGTTAACTGTTAAGAATCGATATCCTCTCCCTAGAATTGATGACTTATTTGATCAACTACAAGGTTCATGTTATTTCTCCAAGATATATCTTTGATCGGGTTATCACCAGCTCCAAGTACATGAGGACGATATTCCAAAAACCGCATTTCAAACAAGGTATGGACATTTTACGTTTACCGTTATGCCCTTCGGATTAACCAAAGCACCGGCGGTCTTTATGGATTTGATGAACCGAGTCTGTAAACCGTATTTAGATAAGTTTGTTATTGTATTCATTGATGACATCTTGATCTACTCAAAGACTAAGGAAGATCATGAAGTGCATTTAAGGTTAGTTTTAGAATTATTGAGGAAGGAGAAGTTGTATGCTAAATTCTCCAAGTGTGAGTTCTGGTTGCAAGAAGTGCATTTCCTTGGTCACGTGGTTAATCAGAGTGGTATTCACGTAGACCCAGGTAAGATAGAGGCAGTAAAGAATTGGAAAGCTCCTACGACATCGTCTGAGATTTGATCGTTTTTGGGGTTGGCAGGTTACTACCGTCGTTTCATCATAAATTTCTCTAAGATTGCTAAACCTCTTACCTCGTTGACTCAGAAGAACCAAAAGTATGTGTGGGGTGTGGAACAAGAAGAGGCTTTCCAGACTTTGAAAAATAATTTGTGTGATGCGCCGATATTGTCACTTCCTGATGGAGTTGAAGATTTTGTAGTTTACTGTGATGCTTCGAATCAGGGATTAGGTTGTGTGCTTATGCAAAGAAATAAGGTAATTGCTTATGCGTCAAGGCAGTTAAAAATCCACGAGAAGAATTATACAACACACGATCTAGAGTTGGGAGCAGTGGTGTTTGCTCTAAAAACTTGGAGACATTATTTGTATGGTACGAAAAGTGTCATTTACACGGATCATAAAAGTCTCCAACACATATTTGATCAGAAGGAGTTGAATATGCGCCAAAGGAGGTGGATCGAATTATTTAGTGATTATGAATGTGAAATTCGCTATCATCCGGGTAAAGCGAATGTGGTGGCTGATGCATTGAGTAGGAAGGAACGGGTGAAACCTAAACGTGTACGGGCAATGGCTATGACTATTCAATCTGGAGTAAAAGGAATGATACTGGCAGCTCAGGGTGAGGCGTTCAATCAGAAGAACGTACTTGCTGAAAGGTTACATGGTTTAGATCAGCAGATGGAAAGGAAAGGAGACGGAAGTTTGTACTTTATGGATCGAATATGGGTTCCGTTAGTAGGAGGTGTGAGAACAGTAATTATGGATGAGGCTCATAAGTCTAGGTATTCCGTACATCCTGGAGCGGATAAGATGTACTATAACCTTCAAGATATGTACTGGTGGCCAGGAATGAAGAGGGATATTGCTACCTATGTTAACGAATGTTTAACTTATGCAAAGGTGAAGGCTGAGCATCAAAGGCCTTTAGGCTTATTACAACAACCAGAGATACCTGAATGGAAGTGGGAAAGCATCACCATGGACTTCATCACAAAGTTACCTAGAACAAGGAATGGGCACGATGCGATATGGGTTATAGTTGATAGATTGACCAAATCAGCACATTTTCTGGCAATACGTGAAGATTATAGTACAGAGAAATTGGCGAGGTTGTACAGCGATGAAATTGTCACGCGTCATGGAGTGCCTGTGTCGATTAGTTCGGATCATGATGCACGGTTTACATCACGTATCTGGCAAACATTTTAGAAAGCCTTAGGAACGCGATTGGATATGAGCATTGCTTATCAACCTCAGACAGATGGACATAGTAAGCGTATAATTCAGACGTTAAAGGATATGTTAAGGGTGTGTGTGATAGACTTTGGTAGCAGTTGGGATGTCCACCTACCGTTAGCTGAATTCTCTTATAACAACAGTTATCACACTAGTATTCGGTGTGCTCTGTTCAAAGCACTATATGGAAGAAAATGTAGGCCACCCATGTTATAAGCTGAAATTAGGGAAGGTAGTTTGATTAGACCCGAATTGGTACAGGAAACGACTGATAAAGTAGTGGTTATAAAAGAGAAGCTTAAAGCGGCGAGAGATCGTCAAAAGAGCTATGCTGACAACAGGTACAAACTGTTGGAATTTACGGTTGGAGATCGTATGATGCTAAAGGTGTCGCCTTGGAAGGGTATGGTTCATTTTGGGAAGAAGGGTAAGTTAGCCCCGACGTATGCAGGGCCATTTGACATTCTTGAAAGGATCGGTCCTATAGCATATCAGTTAAGATTGTCCGAGTAATTGAGTGGTGTACATGACACGTTTCACATGTTTCAAATGCAACCTAATGAAGTGTTTTAGCGGAGATTATTTATGCCTGCATGTGCATTTAGATTGAGTTTAGGTTGACATAAATCATAGTTTGTTGAGGTTCATGTAGAGATGATGCCGTGAAATTAAGAGTTTAAAACGTAGTAAGATATCACTTGTGAAGGTTCATTGGAATTCTTGGTAATGCCTTGGTGAATATGTCCGCAAGCTGATAATCCGTTGTCACAAAGTACAATTCAACCACGCTGTTCTCAACCTACTCTCGAATGAAATGGTGACGTATGTCAATGTGCTTGGACCAGGAGTGCTAAACATTGTTGCAACAGAGAGCAATAGCGCTGCGATTATCACAATACATGGGAATCTTATAGAATGTAAAACTATAGTCTGTGAGTTATGACCTCATCCAAAGTATCTAAGCACAGCATCCAGACATGGCAATGTATTCAGCCTCTGTGGTTAAGATCGCAATGCTTTTATGCTTCTTTGATGACCAGCTGACTAATTTATCTCCAAAGAACTGAGCACTTCCTGGCGTACTTCTTCATGTATCTTGACAACATGCATGGTCTGCATCTGCATAGGCTGTTAGTGCCATAGCGGTGTCTTTCGGATACCAAAGTCTCCAATTAATGGTTCCTCTAAGATACCGAAAGACCCGTTTAAGTGCTTCAAGATGCTTTTTGGTAGGCGATGCCTGATACCTAGCACACATGCATACAACGAATACAAGGTCGAGTCTGCTGGCAGTGAGGTACATTAGGGAGCCGACCATACTACGAAAGTGAGTCTGGTCAACTGTAATCCCTAAGGGGTCCTCATCCAGTTTAAGTCGATCCACCATTGGTGTATCTACAGGGTCACACGAATCCATCCTAAATTTCTTTAAAATTTCTAAAGCAAATTTTGATTGATTAATAAAAATGCCTCCTGGACTTTGAGAAACTTGTAATCCTAGGAAAAAAAGACATTTGTCCCATTATCGATATTTGGAATTTAGAACTCATCTCATTGGAAAATATGTCACATGCTTTAGGGTCGGTCGAGGCAAATATGATATCATTTACATATATTTAAACAAGAAGAATATGTTTGCTTGTTTTTCGAGTGAATAATGTTGGATCAACTACACCCTTGGAAAACTTGTTGTTTAGAAGAAACCGTAACTAGGTGGCATACCACGCCCGAGGAGCCTGCTTTAAACCATATAGAGCCTTCTTCAGATGATAAACATATGACGGATGATCTGGATCAACGAACCCCTCTGGTTGACTAAGTAGACTTATTCCTTTAACTTGCCATTCAGGAATGTTGTCTTGACATCCATCAGGTAGATGGTCATGTTCTTAGTGGCGGCATTGGCGATGAAGATTCTTATAGCCTTGATGCGTGTAACTGGTGCAAATGATTCCTCGAAAACAATACCCTTCTCTTGTCGATATCCCTTGGCCACCAACCTAGCCTTGCTTAATCATGACATAGTCTGGTCGTGGTACTAATTCCAATACTTGAAGTCGATCAAATTCGTGAATCTCGTCTTGCATGGCTTGAAACCAGCAATCTTTAGTTACTGCAGATTTGAAGTTCTTTGGTTTGACTTTTGACAGTACAGAGTTGTACAAGCACCACAAGGCATCGGTTGCAAGTTGTTTTCTAGTAGATACCAGTCGAGAGGGGTTTCCAATGATGTTTTCAAGCGGGTGATCCTTGCACCATTTCCTGAGATGATGATGTGGTTGAATAACATGAGTGGATTCAGCTGAACAAACATCCTCGGATGATGATGCTTCAGAACTAGGTTCCTCAGCAAACACGTTTATGAAGGGATCATTTCCAGCATAAGCAAAAGGATTGTCTTCAATGATAGTAGATCCAGCTGCAACACCTTGATGAGAGATAAGAGGTTGTAATTCTGAAGATGACGGTGAATGAATTGTAGAAGTGCATCTTGATCTATGGTAGTAGAAGAAGGTGTACCGGCTGAAATGACTGGAACTTGAACTGTTGTAGCAGGACAAACCGGACTTTCAACACAAGGGGGTTATAGGTATTCATCAAATATCGATTGGAATAATATCTCCAGCTCTTTATTTGTTGGGGGTACATAAGGTGTTGTAGGGACCGGATTGGGTACGAGCCCTAAACTACTTTGTCCATGAATCAGTAAAGGAGGCGCGGGTCCTGTATCGAGTTACACAGGAGCCATTGGTTCAGACAGCTTATCGAATTAAACGTGAATAGTTTCCATGATTCTTCAGGTTCTTTTGTTGTAGATTCGATAACCCTTCCTGCTTGGTGCATAACTGATACTCACCTTTTTGTATATATATAAATATAATATGTAAGGAAAATATGATTCAATTGTAGTATACGTATTCCGAAGGATTTAAATCAATTACTTTTGTCCAAAGTAATATAAAAAATCCCCCGGGTCGTCTCCCAGCGAAGCGTGAATTCAAAAATCGAATGACGGATTGATAATCAATGCTTGAATATGACAAGATTATGATTGGTTTTTCTATTACTACAATTAAATATGCAAAAACGATTAAAGAAAACCTAAAAACGAAAGCTAAAATGATTTAAAACTAAGACGGGTACTAAAAACGAGGGTCAAAAACCTAAATTACACAATTTAAACCCTAGAATGAATTTTTCACTTAAAATGGGTTCTAAGTGACTAAAAATGAAGTTTAAAAAAAACTAGATCGAAAACGGAGTTAGTTAAGACCAAAAACGAGTCAAAACAAAAACGGGAACGAATCCCGTTCTTTAAAAAGTGAAACTTTGCAAAAATGACCCTACATATGTAATTTTATTTTTCCTAGAAAATATATGACAAAAGAAAATTTAAAAAAAAGATTTGTATTTTTCTGATTATTATTTTATTTTTTATGAATTTTTTAAGTTTTTAATGAAAATAAATTATAAAAAATACTAAACAATTTTATAAAAATCTAAAAAAATTACACAAAATACTTTACAGCATGCTTAATCTATGAAAAATGCAAACTTTGAATACCAGCTTATAAATAAGCAGCAGAATAAGCAAATAAGGAAATAAGTCAAACCTGCCAAAATGTGTATAATAATTAAAGGGTGCAAAGGATGACAGGTGAAAGTCCCAAGGGCAGTTGGTAGTGGAGGTGTGTGTTGAGGCTTTGGCTTTGTAAAGGGGAGGTCATGGGTTCGACCCCCATGCCTCCCTTTTTTTGAGAAACATTTTTTTTCAATTTTCTTTTTACACACTTAAAGAACACCTAAAAATAAGCAATTTACTTAACTACAACTTTTTGTGAAACATAATAATAAGCTGGGAAAAGCACATTTAAAAACAGACAGAAAGCTTAAATATGACTAAGGGCTTAAAGGCTTTTTCTTTTGGCTTTTTTAGACTAATAAGCAAAGTAAAAATGGAAATAAGCAAAATCAGTTAAGTAGCCAGACCTAATAAGCATGCATAAGTACAAAGTAAGCAAGGGAAAAAGCTACATTAAGCTGAAAAGGCAAATAAGCTATATGGCAACAACTAGCAGGCAAAACAGTCCTTAGGGAGACTTTTGGGGTTAAAATTAAGCTAGCAAAAGGAAACTAAAACCCAAATGGCTTATAAGCCCTTAAAGATTAACCAATAAGCTTTTAAAATCAGCATTTAAAAGATATTTTGAAAAACTTATAAGCCAAGAAAAAGGCTTGGGAAAACTGTTGTTTACACAGATTTAACACTTATTGGTTTTTCTAAAAGGCAAAGTGCTTTTTGCAGGGCTGAATTAAGCTAGGTAAATGGAAGCCAGACAACATAATAAGCATAAACAGATTGAGAGGGTATCTCAATAAGCTTGTGCAAGCAAATTCAGAACACAAAACTTACTTCTACTTATATAAATATAAGATTAAAAGTGACTAAATTAACTTTTGAAACTGGTACTTAACCATTAGACAGAATTGACTCAAAACACTAACAACAAATGCACACTTAACCCATCTTTTTACTACTGCATTTAGGACACCAAGAGAAGCATAAAAACTACACTAATGAGCTATATTAAGCAAGCAAGCATATGTACTTATATAATAAGCTACAAAACCACAGTTTCAAAACTTGGATAAAAAAAACTTGGAAAATAAGTTTTACACCTTTGAAACTTTTGAAAAGTGATAAAAAGGACTTAATTTTGCTTGTTGAAGTTAGGTTACTGTCCCAACCCAGTGAAGACTCCATTTTGACCCATTTTCAGCTTATGCCAAACACCCCTTTAAATAATGAATGAGCAATTTAAGTCAATGATAAGCTGATTTAGGCTGAGATATGGTAAAACAGATAGAGCACAACTAAAATTAAGAATAAATAAGCACTTAGAAACAGGTAATAAGCACTAAAAAAGAGCAAGATTAAAATCAACCATTATAAAGTTATTATGAGACAGATTCTATAAAAAATACCAATATAAACCTGTAACTTTTGAAAATGGGGGGGGGGGGGGGGGGGGGGGGGGGGGGGGGGGGGGGGGGGGGGGGGGGGGGGGGGGGGGGGGGGGGGGGGGGGGGGGGGGGGGGGGGGGGGGGGGGGGGGGGGGGGGGGGGGGGGGTTGTGTGATAATAAAATAATAGACCCTTAAAGTTAATAACTTGATAAAATGACATTTTCAGCCCTTTAGTTATAAGTTTCAGAAAGTTACGATTACCCATAGTAAGAGTAGGCTTGAATTCTGACAACACTGAGTATACGCATGTGAGTTCTGACTGCCTTGCGACTTGATTCAGTAGTGTGTCGGTCAATGTAGAATTTTTGACTATTAAACCACCAATGAGAGATACCATAAGAGGCACTTATGTCATATGTTCAGACATCATCGATCCAGATATGCTCAGGTACGAGTAGTTCAAGCCTAAAGTCAGGATAGTAAGCAGCCTTCATCTTGGAAATTGACAAAGCCGGTCTGCTTCCCTTACTGCCATATCTTAAATAATCCAAGTCTTTATTGAAAAAGATTTGAGTTTGAATAGTGACATGACCTGGTGTTACACTGAGAGGCAGAAATATGTTAATATCGATCCTGACTTGATCACCTTCTAGATTTGCCCAGTCAATCTGATCTGTAAGCATCTTGTGACATTCTTCCATCTGGAATTGAAGATGAACAACACCTGGGTAGAAAGCTTTGACGACTTCATAAGCTTGACCTTCAAGATCTGCTTGAGTGAGCTTAGTCTTTCCCGTCTTCTGGCAATACCATTTCATAAACATCCACATATCCCTAGTCTTTTCAAGTAAAGAGTTCTCTGTCGAAGCTTGATACGTGGTAGCTAAAGCATTGGCCTAGTTGTATGCAGGCATCTAGGAACATGGGAGTAGGATTGCACCCACCCCTGAGCAAGTTCTGAGGGGCTTGGTATCTGTTCTCCTCTAGATTCGGCTTCAACCATTCTGGCACTAGGCTTGAATGTGGAATATCGTGTAGAACCAGGGGTCTTTTGAATTTGATAATATTAGCAGATCTGGGCATTGGTATGTCTTGTCGACTGGTTTGGCTCATCATGAGGACCAATTTGTTACTTGGTGGAGCTTTGTAGGAGCATCTCGACGTGTCAGACTTGTCTCAATGCTGATGACCTTAAGGAGACTGGAGGCTGTGATGAACTAGAAGGCCTAAATGTTAGTACCTTATCGTCGCCCTCATCAATCGCACCGTCATCCTACTGACCCATCCCCCCCCCCCCCCCCCCCCCCCCCCCCCCCTAATCAGGTGGAGAGAGGGAGGGAGGAGGATCTTGATCATCATGTCGTCTTGTACGAGACTTATCCTTTTCAATAGAGAAATCATCCTTATGCACGTTCCTTAGGACTGCCTCAAGAGCCTTCACCTACCCCCAGCGCTATATGTTTTGGAAGTGATTTTGTGGAGCTGATTCAATCTTCACTGTAGTGAAAGCAAATGTCTTTCATATCCTCTTCGGACAAAGTCTCAGAAAGCGGGTCTTAAGAGGGGAGCTGTAGAGCTATTTTGAACAGGACTCTTTGATTTTTCATGGGACTGCTTCATTAATCTTATGAGGCAGATCCCTAAGATCCAAAGTGTAGACCTTGGATCCAAGATTTCGAGTTGTGTTATCAAGATTCTTGTTATTCTGCTCTAATACAGAGAGTTTCTTTTCTAGAGTAGTACCATCTGTTCAACTAACTTCTGATTCAGTTTGAGCTTTTATTTTTTGTGGAGGAGGTGGAAGGGGTGTTTTTGTTGTCGCTGTTGTTGTTGTAAGGATTGGTGTTTGAGTGGTAAAGGATGCAGGTTTAGGAGGTGAAAGATCTATTACTGGTGTGGACAGTGGAGGAACAGAGGAAGACGCTTGATATACTAGAACAGTGACCATGGAGACCACTTCAGCTTCCACATTGAGTTTTCCCGGTTCATCATCAGTGGGTTTATCATTAATGAATTGATCTCCGATAGCATATGCATCCTCCAGATTCATTATTGAAGAGAGAGTCCCAGTTGAACTCAGTGGATCCTCTAGGATGACATGTTCATCAGCTGGGAACTTCAAACTTTCCTGAACCTTAGGGTATAAATCAGCCATAAAAAACTCGCAATGCGTGGGCTAAGGGTATGGGTACGCTAGAGCCAACACGCCTTATTCTAGGGTTTGGTTTCTAGCCTGGTCTCATCCATGTTTGTTTACTAGTCTTAGTGGTGGTTGAGACTCAAAGTTTTACCTGGGTATGTTCAGTTTGTATTCATTAAGTTCCACAGTCTTATCCACGACGTTTTCCTATTTCTCCACATCCTCTCCTAGTTCTTTAGTAATTTGCAATACCTCCGTATCACCTCCACTACTTGTCTTATCAGATCTACCATCTGTTTCAGCAGCAGGAGACAAAGAGTCACGAACAATATTGGAAGATGTGTCATCCATGGTGGTTATTAGCAGAGGGTTTGTAGTTGATGCATCTTAAGGAGTTGGAGATCATGCTTTGAAGTATGAGTTGGTCCGTGGTGCTTCTCCTCTTTTGTGTATGCAGGGCTAGTAGAGATTGGGCAGCTTGTTCTTCAGTGACTATGGCTTTACCCTTGCCTTCTACTACTGGAAGTGGTCGGATGGCCTCTGCAATAGGTTCTTGAATTGCCACACCTCCAACATGTGCATGACCCTGTGCCTAAAACGATTCCAGACTTATCTGAATAGCATGTTCCATATCATATTCTTCACCTGCACCTTCTTGTTCAGGCACAGGTTAAGGTTCAGAATAAGCTGGCTCTTCATCAGGTTCATCAACCAGCTAGAAAGTACTCTTCACATTGCGAACTTTTACAACTTTACCCTTCTCGGCTTTTTGTAGTGGTGTATCCTTGGTTGACTTTTCTTTGGTAGGCTACGGCTTGGGTGGCTTAGCAGTAGAAGCCTTAGAAATTTTTTCCTTGGTTACCTTTGGTTTCGGTGCAGGTGCTGGTTTGCTTGATTTCTCGATGGCTAGCTTTGGCTTAGGTTGCTTGGCACTTGCAGGCTTCTTCTTTCCTTCCTTTTTGGAAGCAACTTTCCGATCATGCTTTGCCACCATTTCCAGATAAGCATTGTAGTATGTAGCCATCCTGATAATGTTTGAGATTACGCTCAATTGGGAATTGGCCATTTTCCAAAGACTTAAATCTTTTGACTTTGGGATACGAAACTTGAGATTAGCCAAGTTGAGATTAATTCATCTTCACAGCAAGATGAAATAGTGATGTGATTCTTGTGTTGTATTATTATTTGTTATTTACTAAATGACATATAATAAGCTTCGTGAACCAACAATAAGGAATGACGTAATCCTTGTCCTTCCTGCCCTTCTTAGTAGGGCTGCCCAGATTTGCCTTATTAGTGAGAAAGGTCGGAATAGCTTGTACAAATTCCTCCCACATGAGTCCAGCATAATCAACATTAGAACTTGTATATGATTCCATTAAGCATCTGTTGATCTGGAGATCTGGGTATCTATGCCATGAAGTCTGCCGGTTGGTTGAGACATTGGTCTGATCATAGATAGTATTTCACTCTCCAGAGGCTGAGAAATGTTTATTCACAAGCCATTATTGACACATATAGTGAATAACCTTTGTATAACCTCATGTTCATTTACAAAGTCCATTATAGCTTCACATGACGAGGTGATCACAAACTGGTGAGTAGGATCTCTTGGGCGTGATATCGCCAAAGCTTGTCCCTTAGAAGATTAGTATCCAACACGAATCGGGTTTCATCCAGATCAAAATTGTAGGTTCTAGTCTTTGCCTCATATGTAATAGTGTTCCAAAATTGTTGAATGTAGATAGCTGGAACTGAGGCAGAAGCCGTGAATGCCCTGAAGAAGTTTTTGTTCTGTAGAATGTCCACAGAGATCTGAAATATTAGATTCTTTTGCTTCTTTTGAAGATCCAAAACATAGTTGCTCTTTCTAATGGGCACCCATGCAGAAACTAGAAGAATTTAATCATCAGATCTTGTGGGAGTAGGAGCGGGAACATTCTCATTAGCCAATTTTTCTACACAAGGATATCAACAGAGACAGGAAAACATGACATATATCTTGATGTTAGATGAGAACATCGATATGATTCAATTGATTATGATGAGTTTAAGTCCATGTTGGTCAAGGATATTCGATGAACACAAACAGGTTAACAAGTCCCGGATGGGTGTTAACAATGTAATTGTGCCACTGGATTGGGCCATTTGAGGTGGGTATTGGGATAATGGGCCACAAAACTTTAAGATTTAGCCCATACCGCTACCACTTGGAGGAGGGGGCACCAATCCGCTGTTGTGTTGAGTTAATCACTAAGGGGTGTGTAGGATAAGATGATCAAACCGCTATGTAGCGGAATGTTCAAACCCGCCACGACCAAAATGCTTATGAAATGTATTATTCATTTTTAATCATACCGCACATGACCAAATGTTACGGTACTACTATTATTTACCTCTTTTATCAAACCGCTACCAGTTATGATAAAAATTCAATATAGCAGTTTGGATTATTTAAAAATTAAAATATTCTTTCAATCAATACACTTACCTATAGCGGTTTGCACTGCTCAAATGTAAAATATTCATTTATACTCAATTTCCGCTATAAGGCATAATTTAAAGCAATCGCTATCCATACTGTTTTACTAAATGCAATGCTCAAGAACACTACAAACCAAACCGCTATCAAGCATGTATATCAAACCGCTATCAAGACGCTTGTGTATAACGAAGAATGCAAAACACATTCGCACACAATTTAACGGGATATGCTTTTGTGGCTTATAAACTACATTGCGTAGTCATAAGAAACATATTACAAACACGATACAACAACGGCAAACATTTTTGAATTATAAAGTCAAATCCACTACTCGAAAATCATCTTATTGCCACCGAAGGATATTTGGGATCTAAATTGTAACATCAAAACATATCATCATCTATTTAATAATAACTTTTCTAGCAATAACATCACGAATCTAAAACTCTCTTATGGTTAATTTTCGAGTGATAAATCGATTTTTAATCCATAGATACATTAGCATCATAATTGTGAATTGTTTATCCTATTCTAGCCCGATTGAGTATTCTTTACACCTAATACGCACCTTTCCCAGTCACCCAAATTACCATATTTCCTCATGCATTTAAAAGATTCGATTGTATACTATCTTGAATGATACATTTTAGTGTGGTTTAAGAACGTTTAAAACTTCATCTAAAGGCCTTATCTTCTATTAGCTATAAAAAAAGTTTATGTTTCCTTAGCAAGAAATTCAGCATAAATTCAATATTCAATCGAGTTGGTCTAGGTGGCGGTTGCGAAGAGAGAGAAATAAGTTTATGAGTTTGACCTAGATTTGAAGGGTTTACCAAAAATTTGTCAAACAGCCACTATTAATACTATGAGGTTTGGCGGTTGGTTTGGCAGTTGCTTGGTCCCTTAGGTTTCTATATACTCTTAACTTTGGGTTTATATGTTTTCCTAGCGGTATATCATATTTTTGTGTATTGGCTGTTTTAGGTACTTGTAGTTTAATAGTGCTAGATTCAATTAGCTTATTGCACATAGTCCTAATCTCTTTTACTAATGACACAAACTTTGGCCCTTAGAGTTTTAATTATTTTTTAACTCCTCACTCAAGTTTCATAAACCAAGCCCTATTAATATAAGACTTTCCCATAAGGTGTATGAATTGAGATCTAGAAAAAAATCGTTTGATGTCATAAACATTGAAGTCACTCTCCCCCTCTAAACAATGTACCCTTTTTTATTGAAACAGTTGTAGTCATTGTTTGAGTGGAAAAGTTTATTTTGAAAAACATGAATTGATGAATTTCCAACAACACTTTACCACCGTGATTAACACAAATAATTTTTGAAGAATCAAATAAGAAGAAAATTATTTGGTTATAAAAGGAAGACTTCTCTTCCGAAAGAGGAAAAACGCACTGAGACATACATGAATCCTTGGATGCACTGATATTAAGTAATCCGTGCCCGGAAAAAAATTAATTACCCATTGTTAGGAACCGCTGTCTTTTTGGCGACATGCATTCCTCAAATTGAAATACGGGACTGCAAACTATTTAGACATGTTTTAAAACATTTTGAACTTCCGCTCGAACTTCATTTAAAGACCCGTGTCATTGTTGAATGACATTTCTAGGTCTGTAAATATTATCTATTGACAGAAGATATGTCTTGGAAAAATATTTTTGGTATTTTCTATTTTTCTAATTTTTATGGTTTTTGTAGGTTTTATATTTTTGTATTTTGTTTTTGGGATTAATTATATGCAAATGTACATAAGATATAAGAAGACCATCCGTTACTCCTCTTCTCCTTCCTAAAGACGCTTAAGGGTTTCCAGAGTCATTACTATTCTTACGAGACATAGAGATGTAGAATTCAAAACGCTCTCTTTGTAATGCACTTGGTGGGAATATGTTCGCAAGATGTTAATACGTCATCAGATGTATCTTTTAACACACGCCCTCTCAACCTGATATCGAATTAAATATGGTGTCGTTTGTCAATGTGCTTGGACTGGGAGTGTCTGCGACCCTTTTTATTGCAGCAAAAGGGAGCAATGGCACTACGATTTATCAAAAATACAGGGGAATATCTCTTTTATAGGTAAACGACGTCAGTCTGTAGCTGTGAATCTAATCCTATGTTTCTGAGCATAAATCAGACATGGCAATGTATTCAGCAAATAGGTTGGTTGATATCGCAGTGCTCTTATGTTTCTTTGATGACTAGCTGACTAATTTATCCCTAAGGAACTGAGCACTTCCTGACTAATACTTCTTTGTGTGTCTTGACAACCTGTATGGTCCGCATCTGCATAGGCCGTTAGTACCATTATGGTGTATTTCGGATACTATTGTCCCCAATTAATGGTTCATCTGAGATACCGAAAGACCCGATAAAGTGCTTCAAGGTGCTTTTTGGTAGGCCGATGCCTGGATAACGAGACACATGCATACAACGAATTCTAAGGTCGGGTCTATAGCAGTGAGGTTACATTAGGGAGCTGACCATTACTACGATCAAAGAGTTGGTCATCTGGAATCCTAAGGGGGTCTCATCTAATTAAGTCGATCACCATGGGTGTCATCATACGGGTTCACACGATATCATTCCTCCAAAATTTTTTCAGATTTACTAGATGCAAATTTTGAATGATTAATAAAAAATGCCTCACCGCGGGTTACTTTGTAGAAATTGTAATCCTAGGAAAAATACATTTGTCCCTTCATTGACATTTGGAATTTAGAAACTCGTTCTATTGGAAAAATATGTCACCGCTTTTAGGATCTTGGTCGCACGGCAGATATGATATCATCTACATATTTGTGAACAAACAAGGAATAGGTTTGCCTGTTTATATCGAGTGAATAATGCGGGGTTAACTGCAACCTTGGAATAATTGTTGTCTAGAATAGACTGTGACAGGTGTAATACACGCCCGAGGTGCCTATTTAAAACATACAGAGCATTCCTTCAGAGATAAACATGTGTCGGTTGGTCTGGATAAACGAAAACCCTTGGTTGACGAACGTAGACTTTTCCTTTCAACTCGCCATTAGACAATGTTGTCTTACATTTCATTGATAGATGTCTTGTTTTACTGGCTGCAATGGGTTGAAGATTAGAATTAGCTTAATGCGTGCAATCGCAGTGAATGTATTCATCCGAAATCTATTCCCTGCCTCTTGTCAATATCCCTTGGCCACCAACACCCTTGCCTTGTTTTAGAACATACACTGTATCATTTCATAAGTTTAACTTTGTTATATCACTTGAGGAGCTATTAATCATGTCATAGTCTGGTTGAGGTACTAATTCCCTTATTGAGTCGATTCAAATTGTGAATCTCATCATATATATGGCTTGAAACAGGCATGTCTTCAGTTATATGGCAATTTGAAGTTCTTTGGTTCGACTTTGAACAGTACAGAGTTATACAAGCACCACAAGGCATCGGTTGCAAGTTGTTTTCTGGTGGATACCAGTCGAGAGGGATTGCCAATGACATTTTCAAGCGGGTGATCTACGCACGCCTCTTGCGACTGCCTCCCCCCGCTCTCGTCTGAGATGTGTTCAGATGTGACTTGAGTTAATTCTGCTTGAATAATATCTAGGATGGTGATGCTTCCAGAACTAGGTTTCGGATAGCAACTATTTTACGAAGGGATCGTTGTCAACTAGGTGCACGCATAAAGGTTTGTCTTCAATTGAATTGTAGATCAGCTGCAATGCCTTGTTGTGAACATGGAGATTGTAATTCCGAAGAGGTCGGTCTGATATGAAATCGTGTAGGTCCGAATATCGGATAAACTGGGTAGTGCTGAAGGTGTACTGGCTGACCTCTGACTGGAACTAGAACTGAGCCCTTAGAGCAGGGAAACTGGTCTTTCATACACGAGAAGGTTCAGGTATTCATCGAACATTGGTTTGGAATTAAAATCTCCCGTTCTTTATTTATGGGGGGTACATACGGTGCTGTAGGAATCGGATTTGTTACGAGCCCTAAACTTATCTATCTAGGCGTCAGAAACGTAGGAGCGGGTCCTGTGCTGAGTTGCACAGGAGCCATAGGCTCAGACAGCTCATCGAATTGAACGTGAATATTTTCCATGATACGTCGGGTTCGTTTGTTGTAGATTCTATAACCCTTCCTGCTTGGTGCATAACCAACTAAAATTCTAATATCAGCTGATGTAATTTTCCAAGATCCTCTGGCTTGTCGTTTGTTAGGGTAATACAAAGAAGCTCCCTAAAGGACTCAGTAAAAAGGTAAGATCTAAGCCTTATCATGCACCAGCTCATATGGGGTTTTGTTATGACGAGTGTGAATTAGGGATCAATTTTGGGTGTAACAAGCAGTATCAATAGCTTTTGCCCATAGAAACATTAGTGCCTTTGAACAAATCAACATCACCCGAGTAGCTTCCACAAGAGTACGGTTTCGTCTTTCGACAACACCATTTTGCTGAGGAGTTCTCGAACAGATTTTTGGTGAAAGATACCGACCTTTTCATAGAATTCAGTCAGAACTTGATTAACAAATTCCGTGCCATTGTCAGTGCGGATGAATCTAACGGTTTTATTGAGACCAACTTGAATTTGCGTTAGAAATTTAGTTACAAATTCTGGAGCTTCATCCTTTGATCTTAAAAACTTAACCCATGTAAATCTGGAATAATCATCAACGATGACCAAAATGTATTTCTTCCCATTAATGCTCTGCACTCGCATTGGTCCACACAAGTCTATATGAATGGTATGTAAAACTTTTATAATGGTGTTTTTAGCTTTGGGTGTGTGGGTATGCTTTTTGCTCTTTCTTAGTTGACACGCTGAGCAAATATGATCTTTCTCAAACTTCAATCTTGGTAAGCCTCTTACTAAATCGTTTCTGGCAAGGTCATTGATGGTACCGAAGTTCAAATGGTTTAAACGACAGTGCCATAACCATGATTTATTCTTGGAGGCTTTGGACAACAAGCAGATAGGGGAGGACTTTAGCATGTCTTCAACCGAGATAGTGTACAAATTAGAACCACAAGAACCTTTAATTAATTCAACACCATCTGTATCTCGAACACAACATGAATGCTTCTTGAATGCAACTTCAAGATCAGAATCACAAAATTGCCCAACAAAGAAGAGATTGTGTCCAAGTCCTTCCACATAGTATACCTTAAAGATCACGCTGTCACCAATCACATAATCTCTATAACCCATGATAACACCAAAATAATCATTCTCGAATCTGACTACTCTGGTGACCTTTTTCATGAAATTCCTAAGCCGTGAGCGATTCCCCGTCATATGTTTTGAGCAGCCTGAGTCCAAATACCAAAGGACGATCTGTACGACCTACATTCAAAAACAGACAAAGATGGAGAGTTTGGAAAGTTGGATCCCCAATTTTTGTTGGGGTCTGATAAGTGCTTAATTACACATATCTTTTACCTCTAAAAACGAGCTTAAATGACCAAAAACAGACAAAAACTGCCAAATATATGTTTGTTTTGCATTTGTATTGTGCAGGAAGTGGATATCATCAAAAAGACAGAAAACCAAGCCAAAATGACAAAACTGAGCATGGAATGGAAAAGACTGTGCAAAATCAAGGCCAAAGTCCAAAAATGCAGAAGAATCAGCAGTCAAACCGGAGCCGGAACTGAAGAATACTATTGAATGCAATCTTTACCCATCTGATGGGCCGGGAAAGCCCAATAGTATATCTATGAAGACTGTGAAGACCAAATGGGCCCTCAATCAATTACAACAGCCCATTTGTGTGCAATTGACAAAGACTGTGAAGACTTTGAAGACCCAATCCTAGCCCTTGAACAGCCAATCTCAGCCATTGTACACACAAAACCCACTCCATAACCTTATTGGGCTTGAAAAAGCCCAATAACCAAACCTAAACCTTATTGGGCCCAGACACACCCAGTGGGCCCAATACAAGCCCAAAAGCCCAACAACAAAACCCAAGCCCAACAAAAGCCCATTAATCCTTTTTACAAAACTTTAGGGACTAAAGTTGTCATTTTTAAAAGTTTTTTATAAAAGAAAAATGGTAAAATAAAGTAAAGGGTTAAAACTGCCAAATTGCCAAACCTTTACCCTTTTTAAAACACAAGGGCTGAAAATGCAAATTACCAAAACCCTTTTAGTAATAAACAGCAGGGACCAGTTTTGCAATTACCCAAAACCTTCTATCTCTTTTAGTTATAAACCACAAGGGCCAAATGTGCCACTTTCTAAACTTCATTATAACTGAATTTCGGCCAAATACAAAGTGAAAAGAGAAGGAAAGATGGGGGGGCATTCTTGCCTCTTCCCCATACTTTCCTTTTAAACCTGTAACCCACCCCGTACCTTAACCCACTCCCGCCAAAAACCATACCACCCCTTTCCCACGGTTTTCTTGCAATACCACTATCCCAAGTACCCTCACAGCTCACCCCTCACCTTTTCCCACCTTACCCTGCCCCTATAACTCTTCCCACTTGGAAATCACACAACCCGAAGTCCCCTTCAATGGTGAGATGGTGTACAAGGCATATGGAGGGCTAGGATTGAGTGTGAGGCTTCCTACTCTCACAACAAGCACAGCCCAAGACAAAGAGAGGGCAAAGGACTGCTATAAAAGAGAAGAGAACACACCATTTTTTTATCCCGTTTTTTACTTTCTTAGCTAAAATTTTAATTAAGTTTGATTTAAAATCATTGTACTCAGTTTCTTTTCAAGTTTTTATTGTAATACTTTCAGTTTCAATACAAGTTAAGAGTTTTTGTGATATTGCATTTGTCAAAATTTGAAATACAAATTAAGTTGTTTAATCCTGTTTAAACTTGTGTAAGAATGTTTTAAAGTGATTAAATCTCACTTGTAATCACTTATCTCAGCTTTATTTCACCAAAAAGCAGTTAAAAATCGATTTTTATAAAATAAGAGGGTGTTTGGTTTAACCTGAAAATGGGTCATTTTGGGTTGGTTATGGGTTGTAACCACTCAGCCAACTTTGGCTGAGTGTGTAGGGTTTATTAAGCCTTTTTAATTACCATTGTTAGTTTGAAAATAAGTTTTTAAAGTCCCTTTAGCATTTTGTCAAACTTTTCATAAGCAAACTAGAGCTTAAGTGCTCCAGCTGTGTAGACAGCTTAAGCACACCCTTGGTGTGCTTATTTGAGTGTTACTAGCCCCTTTCTAAAGCCCCCTTGTTCTGTCTTTGGTTTGACCAAGTATGAGTCAAAATGTATACATGCATAATGTTTGAAAAATGCCAACTTTAAGCCCAATAATCAGCAACTTTTTCTTAACCTTATTAGCTTAAATTTGAAAATAAAGCTAATTTTGATCCACCCTTGTTCATCTGTTTGGGGTTGGTTTTAGGTAAAAAGCTCTTAAGAGTTTATTTGCATAAGCCCAAATAAGCCCCTTGGCCACCGTTTGCTTCCCCTGGTGCTAGGCACCATAACTCAGCCCCCTGTATCTAGCTTATTTTGTACTAGACCTTAGGATCTTTTAGCTTTTATTTATAGCCTATAGGTAGTTCTTTAAGTCCCCAAAAGCTTATAGCTTATATAGCTTATTTAGTTAGCTTATTTAGGCCTTAAAGTAGGGGCTTTTCTGTTTTCTTTTTAAACTGTCACATAGCTTAAGTCACTTTCCAGCTTATTTTAAGGCTTATTATAGCTTGCTTTAACTTATTTAGGACTCCCCTAGCCTATTAACTGTCCCCCATAGATTGTAGCTTATTTTGTTAGCTTAAACCTCAAAGAAAAAAGCAAATAAGCTTTTAAGCTTATTAAGTTTCTGTCAGCCCAAAAAGCTCACTTTTCTAGCTTATTTAGTTCATTTCAGCTTATACTCCTTTTATGAAAAATGTTCTCCTAAGTCCCCTTTACAACTTTGCTTTTATAGCTTTTGCATAATAAGCTGTTGGACCCACCTTGCAATCGGGGTCCACCTCAGGGACCATTTGTGTAATTTTCGATTTTCTAGTTAACTCAGTTAGTGCATGTAGTTAGTACCCCCTTTCATCGTTAGTCCTTGTTACCCTTTCACTGTTAGTCCCTAAAGTAAACTGCAGTTAGTTTTATTTAATTAAAATAATTAAATTAGGTTAGAATTTAATTAAGTTAATTACTTTTAATTAAAACAGTAAAATTTGGGCATTTTCATATTTTTAGAATTGTTAACTTTTTCTTTATTTTATTTTATTTTTTCAGAATTTTTATAACTTTTATTTTTTGTCTTTTTCTATTTTCTTAGTTTTAATTAGTTTTTAATCTTTAAAAATTCATAAAAAATCCAAAAATTAATAAAAAAATATTTTTCTTTTTTATAAAATTTTCTTTTGTCATTTAGTGTCTAGGAAAAATATAAAATTTAGTGTAGGCTTAATTTTTCTTAAATTTCAGTTTTAGACCCGTTTTTACCGGGTGCGTTTTACCGTTTCTTTTCGTTTT
>BQNB010054869.1:28851-39360 GCA_026074375.1 Tanacetum coccineum | reverse complement strand
AGTAGATAGGTGGCCATATGGAGAGCCTCGACCCAAAAGGTGGAGGGAAGTGATGACATCAAATAACGCCTATTTATAGCATCATTTATCCCGAATAAAATACCCATTTTATATAATTATTGAAAAGAATTGGTACTTAATTGCTTATATTTGTTATTTGCAGTAATTATGGAGTAATTGGTGAAGTTTATATAAAAGGCTCGCATTTTAGAGCATAAACGAAGAGTTCAAGAAAGTCTACCGATTCTGACATCCTATACGACGTATCATTCTAGAAGCATACGCCGTATCCAAGACTTGACGAACTAAAAGACCATCGCATGACTTTGAAGAATACGTTGTATCCACATCAACGATACGCCGTATATAATACTTTGGTCAACGAAGAAGGACCAACTGGTTTTACATCAATACACCGTATCCATCAAGGAAAATACGGCCTATCCTTTCCTGCACTTCACAAATAAACCACCAAGGATCAAGACCCGATACGACGTATCCTAGACATTTAATACGCCGTATTCAATGGTCAAAAGTCAAAGATTTGCATTTAATGCAGTTAAATGTCAAGGATCCTAAAATTAATGCAGTTAATGATCCTAGTCAACATTCAAATCATACACTCAATGCTATTAATGAGCGTGGACCCATCAATACGCCGTATTGACTACATTCAATACGACACATTGGCCATTTTTCAGACATTATAAATACAAGACCCTAAACTCAGTTTTAGGTGTGCAAGTGAAGCCTTAAACCACCAAGTCGACTATCAGATGAATAAAAGAGCAAAGAATGTCAGAAATGAGCCTCGAGATCATAGGAAAAGTCTTATAATCTTTACACAACCGAATACGTGTTTGATTGAGGTTTCTTTATTTTAATCGTTCATATATCAAGTATATTTCTACAATGACTATCGGCTGATACCTTTAGGTATTAGCCTTGTTTATAAAGGTTTAATGTTTGGTTTGTTTATCTCGATTATCTTAATTTATCGTTAATTATTTGATTATGTTTATCATTTTATACTTGTTTATGTGCTTTTGTATGTGACCTATCATTCAACTAGGTCTAGTCCTACATATTTAATGCGCTGCAACTTCGATGTCATGTGGGCGTAGGCTAAGAGTCCTGGATAGCTCTCCATATTTGCAAGTAAGTAGGTAAAGTCCCGATGGGCTAGGGTTTAATAAGATCTCATTATTAATCACCTAAGGTAGATTATAATCAACAAAAGGATGTTTTATACTAGCACGTTAATTGTGACAGGATTGTTTATCTTTAGGTCTTAGGATGAAGTCCCGCCTAAATCTTAAGAATGATATGCCACTTCGAGATAAGACTATCATTGCACTAATAAACAAACTTACGTTTTATCGGAATATTCATGGTTGATATGTTTTCTTTATATTAGTATTTGACCGCTTCTCTATCGTTTGTTAATCTTCTTGTGTGTGTTTATTGCTTTACTTGTCATTAAAACCTTAGCTTAGATACCTAAACTCGTGCCAGTATCTTAGGTTGAACCCCCTTATCATTAGCTTAGGTTTTGCATAAATTAGATAATAAAAATACTGATAAATTAGATATTAACGCTCTCGCTCTTAGTGATCGACACCCTACTTACCAACGAAGCTACATCTTGATCGGGTACACTGCCCATTATAGTGTTGTTTTTAGGTATAGTCGGCATAAAATAAATAGTAAAACTTGATAACATAAATAACACCTACACGACGATACATCAGGTTTTTGGCGCCGTTTCCGGGGAGTGAAGTTGTTTAATTCTTATTTATTAGTGTTTTAGTTTAGTTTAAATTGCATAATTGTGTGCTTGTTTATGTGTTTAATTTTTTGCATTGTATATTTTGCATATTGTGTGTTTGTGTAACGACCCACTCAGGAAAAGAGGCCGAAACGTCATAATCATGGTGTCATATCAAAGCATAATAAAGGCATAAAGTCATAAATAATAGCATAGGACAAGGTGGAAAGCCGGAATCAAACATCGGCTCCCAATTATGAGATCAACATGAATAACGTAAAAGAAGTCTAAAGGACGAAACATGTGTCCAAGATAGTATAGCACATCAAAATGTCTGCGATATAAAGAAAGGAAGCTAAATAGGTTACTCTGAAGCACACTACTCTCTCCTGCCCAATCTCCCTCTAGAATAATCCGTATAAGAAAAGAAAAGACAATACGGCTAGAGGCATAACGCTCAGTGAACGAAAATAATAACAATGTAATTAACTAAGTATGAATCCTAGATGGTAAATACAAAGTAGCGGAAAATCAAAAGTGTCGAAGGAAACCTGGAGAATAGCGTCATGAGAAGAATAGGAAATAAACATTGTAAAGAGCAAGGTAATAACGAATAAAAGTTCATTAAATATCAAAGGATAGTATAAACATAAATAAATAAGGAAATGCCCAACAGCTCATACTCAAATCCCCATACATGTCATCAATACTCAAACATATCGTGAATACATGCACTATAATCAGAATGGAGGCGCTGCGCTCTCCAACATTTAATAGCAGAGGGTGACCTCTTATAATAATATGGTGGAAGGGGTGGAGATAAGGGATCAGCACCAATGTGATAATGGATGTAGAGCAACACACAACCAATCACCATGAACGGAGTAAACATGGTAAACTATGATGCATCCATACGCCCCAGAATAATAATGAGGCCAAACTTAGAAATATAACGTGGTACATGAAAGGACGGACCGCGTGAAATCACTCTCAACAGTCGAAAGAGACGTGACATAGGTGTCCGAATCATGTGTCAACGGCATTGGTAATCCATCCAATGACTAGGCAAGGCCAAGTCCGTTAAATCATGGACATTACGCGTACATATAGCACGGTTAGGCAATCAGAATAAGTCTTGAAATCAAACAAGTAAAGGATCGTAGGCAAAAGACATAAAAATGGGCAAGCAATAGCAGATACTTGGGGATGCATCAAGAAAAGAAAAAGAATGTCCTTACTGAAAGGACGGGAATAATCCGTACGAGATATGGTTATCAAAGACAATACAAAAGTATCAATCCGTACCTTATTAGAGAAATGAATGAAAGACCACAAATAGACGGAGATTAATCCAAGGTCACCAACTCTACAAGAATGTACTATAAATGTTACTTTTAATTAAATTACGATTAACCTCTCAAAAGTTTTTCAAAGTTTTATCATTCTATGAAAGGCTTAAATAAGACTTTACAAATTTTTCTAGGTAAAGTTAACATGACTTTCCTTGACTAAAAACTTATTTAAAACACTTTAAAAATTTAACTAAAAATCACAGTCACCTACTATATTTTCAAATGTTTCCCCATATAAAAATTTAATCAATTCGAATTTAAGTGGTCCTTGACCTTGGAATCAAAACAGTACCCACAAACGGGGACTGGGCAGAACTTTAATGAAAATTTTACAGTCTATTTGAGACCAAGTTAAACCCCTTAATTAATTATAAATTAAAAAAATCACAGAGGGCCACTAACAATATTACTATAGTTTAAATTTTCAAAAATTACCCTCAAATCCTATTGTTATTTTATTAAAAATTCAGAACACCCTAACAGTAAAATTTCGAGTTTGATTTCCAGAACTGCCACTTTTTCTTCCTTGTAAATTCACGAAAACTGACCTTCCAACCTCCAATGACTTAGTGCCCGGATTTTTTTCAGAAAGTCTATTCTTTTTTGCTACCCTTTAAGACTCCAAAAAACATAATAAAATCTATTTTTATTTCATTGAGCTTATGATCGTTGAACACAACCACAAAATTCTGCCTAGTTTTAATTAAGAAAAACCACAAACATTTTACATGTTCTAATGTTCATGTATCTTTATCATAACTTATGATCCAAAAATCATCAAAAATCTTAATTCTAACCTCACTAGATGAAGGAAGAATTGACACCAAGAAGAACAACTATCGGATCATCCACCAAAAGAAGAAGAACTTTATTACGAGATCAACCCGAATGATTTAAACTTTCTAATCTTAAAATCTTCAAAACACAATGGAGGATAATATACTCTCGACAACATGGAATTATAGTAGAATACTGGATGAGAGAGAGAGTTGGGACTGTATATTTATAGTGGTGAGGGGAAAATCACCAATTACTTGAGCATCAATTACACACTAGTTCCAAAGTATTTACAACTCTGATCCTAAATTATCACTAACTAAGTCAAATTTACCCTTTTAATGATATACGACAATAATACTGTCCAAATTTCTACAAATCACTATAATCTAACTAAAAAAATCTTTTTTTTTTAATTTAAATACTTTCCACACTAACCAAAATACTATTATTTCCAAAAAACCATAAGTAAGGTGTTTTTTTATATTTCAAATACTTTCATATACCAAAATTATATTTCAAAAATAATAATTTTGAAATAAAAACTCAATATTCAACAATACGCGGGTTTTACAACTCCTTCCCCTCTAAAAAAAATTTCGTCCGTCGAAATAGAAAAACAAAATTTATGGGTTTTTACAACTCATAAGATTTCCCCGTAAGGAACCCCTGAGTAAATGACTCAGGAGCATGAATGTCACCCACATTGCAATATAACACGAACGCGAACTGGAGCAGATCCACCGATACCCCCAGCACACGAGTAAACCTGCGAGCTACTCCATGTACTATCCCCAGAATCCATCGATCAAACGTCGCACATAGTCTCAACGCGGAAAGTCTGCACTTCTAACACCGAACCGAATCTATTAGTTCATCAACACTGATAGACGGAAAGATCTCCATACAACAATGGGTACACAAAACGCGATGCCGGCGCAAGTCCTTCAAGGTGTGGATAATACATAAATACATTGTATCAAGTACTACGGTTCATAGTAAAACATGATCAAACGTGGTAGATTATCATCGGAGTGTGTCAACAGCACGCCCGTCATCATAAATATAACACACACCACACTCCACCAATTTATCGACCCGAAGATTAAATATGCATGTACCATGATTGTACCGAAAGTATTGGCGGCCTGATCCGTGTAAGTGCAAAGACACGGCCGGATGCAATCTGGCTTCTTAGTTGCAGCTACAATGAACACCAGACAGTAACCTAACTGCCCAGTGTTTCTCTGCAATCATCCCGCTGAAAATGACCAGCCTGGCCGCATTTGAAGCAAGTACCAGAAGCAAAACGAACGACACTCTCAATATCCGACTCGATGTCTACTCGCTCTCACACCTACCGCCTGTGCGACACCAAACGCGAGGTGATAATAACACCCTCAGAGGGTACCCTAGACGCTGGGAAATCAGAACTTGGTAGGATCGTGGCGAATTGCTTGACATCACTGTTCCTTTGGTCGTGTCCAGCACCAGAACTCCTGTTAATCGCCGCTAGAGTAGATTTTTGTTATTGGTTGTTGTTGTTGTGTGTTGTTGGTTCAGTCGTTGTTACCACCACCGAGCCCTGCCTGTTATCCATGGCGTCATTATTCGACCGTTAGACCCGATAACTACTCTGCTGAGTGGCCGACTGATACTGGTCCTCACTCTTATGCCTCTTGTTCGACTGCTCAGACCTATCATAATCCTCCCTGTCACGAAGGATCTCCCTCCAGTTGCGCGCCAGCCGCAGCCATCCGACAACCATGGCCGCACATCCCGTAAAAAACACGGTACGCACACCACTCGACATCCGGTCGAGGACTCGACTTGTCGAACGCGACCCCCAATGAATTAGTTTTCCTTCGTCTGTCGCCTCGCTCATCTGCCATCGCCACAAGCCCCAGCAGCCTGTCCAAGAAAACCAGCTAGGCGGAGGAAACGCTGCATGTACTCAGTACTATTTTCACTCGCCCTTTGGCGGATGGAATGGTACTCCCTCTTCAAGCGCTCTTGCTCGGCTCGAGGGAAAAACTGAAGAAAGAACAGCTCTTTGAAAGCTGCCCAAGTCAAAGTAAGGACCCACGCATCTCCTCCTTTGGCCTGCTTATAGGCCTTCCACCAAGCCAACGCGTCACCCTCGAACTTATACACAGCCAATCTGGTCTTAAAAGCATCATTACAATCCATCACGTCGAAGATCTTCTCCATATGGGAGATCCAATTCTCAGCATCAACAGGGGCTACTGCCTTCTCAAACGAACGGGGTTTCTGCTTATTGAAGCGCTCAAGCCAAGTATGAATAGTGACTGGTAGAGGATTACTACCCGAAGCTACAGCACCAGTGCGGTACTCTTCGCGAACCTGCTCGCGAATCTGTGGGAGCATGGCATCCACGGCTGCCTGAACGGCCGCAGCGAGTTCAGCATCGGTACGAGTGTTCACCATCTGACATTTGCAAAAAGGGTTTAATGATTAAACGGTTAAAAGGTCAAAACGCGACAGAAGATAAACGTCGATTCTGAAGGAACCTAATGTCTACCCAATCCTCACAGGTCAAGTTTTAGAGCCTACAGGTCGAAACCTGGCTCTGATACCATAATTGTAACGACCCACTCCGGAAAGGAGGCCAAAACGTCATAATCATGGTGTCATATCAAAGCATAATAAAGGCATAAAGTCATAAATGATAACATAGGACAAGGTGGAAAGCCGAAATCAAACATCGGCTCCTAATTATGAGATCAACATGAATAACGTAAAAGAAGTCTAAAGGACGAAACATGTGTCCAAGATAGTATAGCACATCAAAATGTCTGCGATATAAAGAAATGAAGCTAAATAGGTCACTTCCTAAGCACACACTCTCTCATGCCCAATCTCCCTCTAGATACCTGCCGTATAAGAAAGAGAAAGAAAATACGGCTGAGCATAACGCTCAGTGAACGGATATAATAACAATGTAATTAATAAGTATGAATCCTGGATAATAAGTATAAAGCAGCGGAAAGATCATGAGTGTCATGAGGAAACCTGGAGAATACGTCATGAAGGAATAGGAAATAAACATGTAAAACATGGTAACGTGAAGTCAAAGATGTCATGAGATATCATGGATAGTATAAACATAAATAATAAGGAATGCCCACGAGCTCATATAATCATACATGTCATAATAATAATGTCGTGAATACATGCATATAATAGAGGGGCTGCCTCAACATGTAATAGAGGGGTGACCTCTTATAATAATATGGGTGGAGGGATCAGCTCCAATGTGATGGGATGTAGAGCACACACCAACCAATCACCATGAACGTGTAAACATGTAAACTAGGATGCACCCATACGCCCCTGAATAATAATGGCCAAACATGAAATATAATCTGGTAACATGAAAAGGGACGCCGCGTGAAATCACTCTCAACGCGAAAGAGTCGTGACACAGGTGCCTCATGTGTCACGGTCATGGTACCTCCATGACTAGGTGGTAAGTCATGTAAATCATGGTCATGCATATATATAGCTCGGGCAATAGATCGCCATAACAATTAGTAGTATACAGAGTAATTAGGGCCCGTTTGATATGTAGATAGGTTTAGGTTTAAGATTTGAATTTGGATTTAAAATTGGATTATGATTTGGATTTGGATTTGATGTAAGAGTGAGAAAATATTTTATAAAATAATAAAATTATTATTATAATTTAATTTATATATTTATAAATAACTAAAACAAAAAAAATTGAATCTCACGGTTGGAAATGAAATTGGCCCCACCTATGTCACAAAGAAACAAAATTAAAGCCAAAAGGAGTCAAGTGACTTGGGATTTATGTTTGCCCAACTATTTGCTATGATTACAGATTTCTAACCTTGTGTTTTGCTAGCAAACAAATTTTTTTACTTTGATGTCTATTTTCAAAAGTAAAGGGTGCATACCAAACACGTTCTTAGACTTAGTGGTGAACATGGAAATAAATACAAAACACAAAACTAAACAACGTCCTCCAACGCCGGCCAAAAGAGCACAAAGACAACGTTTAAACACTAAAAACTACATCAATTTATTTCGACACGTCCTATGTTTTTGTTGAGCATTTTTCATTCTTAAAGTATATTATCTTTATTCCTTTATAAATGATAACTTTTTACTTTTTTAATGGCATTTTTATTAAGAGACTCTAACAAAACGTTAAATAAAAGAGGAACAAGAAGTTACAATAAGAGATTACAAGTCATTCTTGGATTTTGAATCTAATCAATCCATAACGGAATTGATTTATTTAGCCTATGCCTAATCCAAGAATAAGAGAGAACCTTGATTTCTTTTTTTAAAGTGTCTTTTTGAGGAGGCAACTTTTTTACTTATTTACGTTAACTATCAAGCTCACAATATAACTTATAGATGTTTTTTTTATTGTTGTGTTAGTTCGTAATTTACGAAATTGAATAACCATAATATCCAGGGCCGTCCCTAAATTTAAAAAAAAATTGAGGCCCTGTACGAACTCACATATTGAGGCCCTTCGAGAAGACTTGTTATATATAAAGTGTCACCATCTATAAGATATAATGCAAATTAGTTATCTAAACGTTGAACATATGTCTCATTTAAGATATTTTATCATGTAAATACATTTTTCTTCTAGAAAAATATATGTACACATGCATATAATTGCTAACGGGACAAATTTTGAGGCCCTTAAAATTTTTTGGGCCCTGTGCCGTCGCTCACCTTACACACCAACTTTAAGACGGGCCTATATCGCAAACTATAATGTTCTGATAGGTACTCGTCCAGTTTTATAAAAATTGTTTACTATCAAGTAGTTGCAATTACACAATGAAACGGTTGTATAGTTTTTATCTTATGTTTAATAATTTTATAACACTGCATATATCATGCAAGACGGTGAAACACGATGAAGTATGACTATATAAGGTCATAAAGGAAATGGAATTACATAAGTACTGCTTTGGAATTGCTAGTGTTTTCATACTTTACATCACAGCCTCTTTGTTTACACGACTTCAGAACAAAAATGACGAGGTCGATGGTTGTAGCATTCAGGGGGGCCGTCTCGTTGATTTTGGAGGCCCTGTGCCATAACAACAAATAGGCCCTAGTAGAAACAAATTTTTTGAACGTGCTTAGTGACGAATTACAGGTTTAATATTACCTAGTGAAAATTTTCATTTCATTCCAATAAAAGCGTATTTATAGATTATTAGGTACTAACAAGTTACATTTTGATCAAAATATCAACCTTAGATGATGATAATAGCTAATTACCAATTAAATTTAAAACTTGAAAGTTGAAAACCTTAGTTTAACATTCAGAATAACCAAGTTGAATAAAAATGTTACTGCCATTTTTTTTCTGCATACGTTGATGATTACTTGTTGAACTTATATTTGTAGTTCTTTCATTAGCAATCACACATATATACTTAAAATATATGCCTCATACACTGATAGTGTTCATGGCATATTGGAAGCAAACAAATAGAGAAAATATGAATAACAACACATTGGGTTTTTATATTTTAATATTTTATACATGCATGTAATGAAAGAAGTAAAAAATTTGTGGCCCTAAGTAAATGGGGGCCCTGTGCCACATGGTGCACACCCTATCAGCCGGCCATGGTAGCATTGAAGACGTTGTTCTGCGTATTGACATGCGTGATGGCAGGTGCGCTTGTTTACGTATATGCCACGGATTTCTCAATCTGTGTGGACCTAAATGACCTAAATGCTTGGTAAATCAGAAGCTTATGTTAGTATATCATTCTATAGTTGTTATAAGTGGAAGAAGAAATGACCCTTTTTACCAAGTTTGTTGTCTAAATTGTCACAGGTGGATGATGACAGTAGAGGCAGATTTTGGCATAGATATCCTTTTTGTAATGGTATGAAAATGCATCTCATTTGCAAAGCTAAGTTGTCAAGGCTCATTGTGTTTATTTATACAATAATTATCATAGTGTATATTCGATCAAATTAGGAGAGTCATATTTGTTTTAGCTAGAATATATGCTCATATCTATTTTAATCAGTTGGACTGATCTGTGGTCATATACTTGTAATTTTAGGCTTGGTATTTTTACAAGGAATCAAGCTGGATCAAGAGGCTTCTTTTTCTAATTATATTATTTTGGTGTGGAAGGTAATTGGTATTTTAACTGTTTATTAGCATGTACCGTAACATGTTCCAGTCACTTGAGAGCATTCTATTTGGCTTTGGGTTAACGGTTAAGAGGTGAAAAATGTTGCTCCGATCAGAAGCCTTCTCCCGGCCAATTTTCCAATTAAAAACCCTTTTTTAATGATATATATCATGCTCCGAAAATATACTTAATCTTCAAACATATATGTCACGAAATTGCCACATATCTGCTATGTTATTCTTAAAGTCCATTTTTTGTTCCTTGACATCCTTGTGCAGCTTTGTTACATGTCAACATGTGGATACATCGTTATGCAGCTATTCAAGTTGTCACCTGTAGAATCTTAAACAGATCCCTTATATTTTGTGCTGGCGAAACGTCAAAAAGGGTAAGGCGCAAAGAAAATTCTCAAAATGGTCACAAGTACAAGTGTGTTTAC
>BQNB010054869.1:0-24725 GCA_026074375.1 Tanacetum coccineum | reverse complement strand
AAATTGCACTTTATTGAAGAACCAGTAGAGATCATGGACCGTGAAGTGAAGCAGCTCAAGCAAAGTAGAATTCCCATTGTCAATGTTTGATGGAATTCAAGGCGATGTCTAGAATATACTTGGGAACGAGAAGATTTCTTCAAAAGAAATTACCCTCATCTTTTCTCGAGTAATCATAAGACAAGAAAGAGGAATCGAGCACCGGGACGGCGCTCCCGTAAGGAGGGGAGGATGTAAAACCCCGTATTTAAGGTCACTATTTATTCCGAGCTTTATTTCTATTTTTATTTTTATGCAAAGTCATTAATTTTACGTTTACCCGATTTGGTAAAAATTTCTTGTTCTTAGCTTTAAGTGAGCCGTATTTAGGAATCTATTCCGTCTTCGTATCTTAAGTAGTTTAATATTCTCATAATACTCCCCGATGATTATAATTTCATCATTGTCATTTTCCATTGGGTTTCGCGTTTACGTAAATTTCTAGCTTAAACCCTCGCGTTTTATCCTAAACCCTTACATTTTATTAAATTAACCTACACCACTTTTAATTAAATCACAACAAATGAAAAATCAAAAAAAATAAATATAATTACTCTATGTCTAGGCCATATGGCCGGTTACACAACACCACACAAAAACACATTTACCACTTTCCTATAAAATCTCACTCATTACTCCTTACATGCATTTTTATAAAAACCATCCAACTTCAAAACCTCCTCCTCCCTTGTGGTTGTTGGCTGCTGTGTAAACCACCACCACCACCATAATCTTCCAAACTTTTCTTCTCATTTCTAGCATTATATCATCATCCTAAAACCCCTTGCAAAGTTTGGTTAAGATCCATGAAGATTTGAAGATGTTCTTGGTGTTTTATTGAGAGGTTTTGATTAGGGCTTGTTATAATCTTGTGGCCAAATTTTTGACTCTGATCTTACATGAATGGGACAATGTTATGTGTTAAACGTCTCTTTGGAGTCGTTCTTTATATTCTTATGTTGTTGTGCTATGACTTAACACCCAGACTGTTGGTTCCGCTGCAAGATAATTTGGGGGTGTTAAAATATATTTGAGAGGTTTGGTTGGTTTTAGATATTAAACTAAATAATAAACTACACTAATGGTGATAATAATATATTAAAAAGATTGTATTCATTTAATCATGCATTACTCCCTAGATTGCTTCTCCTGGTGTTGTTGCTTTGTCATACTTGTTATAATCTATGTAATTATTTCCTAAGTCATGAATAGATTACACGAACCTGCCATCTACTTAATATTCCGTTAGGGCAACGCACAAGTAAGGTAGTATGAAGACTATTACAAGGCCCCTAAGAGTACATTAAAAGTGGATCAACCATAAAAGGGGCAAGGTAGTATGAAGACTGTTACCCGATGGTATCCTTTCTACACAATCATGTTTCCCTAGACATATCAACAACGATACAGGAAAAAAAGCTGGTTTTCTAAGACCTAACATGCATATTCATCACAAGAAGCAATACCACTAAGATCTACATCCTAGGTTTCATACAATCATAAATGAACACAATAGAAGGTTTAGCCAAGCATGTTAAAGATAAAGCAGGAACAGATAAGAATCACACAACAAGACATATTGAATGATTAAGATAGTCTTACTTGATTAAAACATGAATCGAAGAAAGTACAATAGGGTTTTAAGGCCCTAAAACATCCCTAACAGCTGCTAAACGAACTAGGGTTTGTCCCTTTCTTTTACTCTAAAGTTACACACTTAAAACCCTATAAACGGATTTGTAAATGTAGGAAAATCGTTGTGACGGCGTCGCGTTTTAATCGTGACGCCGTCGTGAAAGAGAATATTCTAGATAATGGGTTGGGTCGTGCATTCTGACGTCGTATTGAGATCTTGTGACGCCGTCTTGGTATGAAATGGGGTTTTTAGATAGATAGGTTACCAAACAATCAACTTTTGTTCACCTAAGTTACTAAACTTTTTTTTGTTTATTTGGGTTACTGGACTATCAAAACCGGTTAAATTTGGTATCGAACTATCCGTGACCAGTTGCTAGTGTTAATTCCTGGTTACATTGCCAGCGTGGCATTTGACTTTTGATACAAATAAGTTACTGAACTTTGCGAATTTGTTCACCTAAGTTACTAAACTTTGCCAATTTTTACACACGTTTTTATACATATTTTTATCTACACATTTTTATACACACATTTTTATACACACGTTTTTATACACACATTCTTGTACACATTTTTATACACAGTTTTATACACGGTTTTTATAAGAGAATCATTGCACACACATTTTTATACACACATTTTTTACATATTTTTATACACAGTTTTATACACGGTTTTTATAAGAGAAGCATTGCAGAAACTATAAGGACCAAAGTGTAACTTATAGAAAGTTTAGGAGTTTATGTTGTAACTTTAGAAGATAGTTAGTTAGAGTCAGTTTTTATCTTTTCCCGCTCATTTCTTGTATAAATACCCTGTACTATTTTTCATTTTTCAGTTCAATGAAATCACTTTCACTGTGTGTTTTCCTCTCAATTCATCATTGTCAACAGTTTTATACACACATTTTTATACACGGTTTTATAAACACGTTTTTATACACACATTTTTATACACGGTTTTATACACACGTTTTTACACATATTTTTATACACAGTTTTATACACACATACAAGGTTTTATACACACGTTTTTATACACATATTTTTATACACGATTTTATACACGTTTTTATACACACATTTTTATACACGGTTTTATACACAAATTGTTACACACACATTTTTATACATGGTTTTATACGCACAAAAAGCTGTATAAAAACGTGTGCATAAAAACGTGTAAAAAATGTGTGTATAAAAACGCGTGCATAAAAATGTGTAAAATGTGTGCATAAAAAAAATATATATAATTGTGTGTATAAAATATATAAAATTGTGTGTATAAAAATATATAAAATTGTGTGCATAAAAAATATAAAAATATAAAAAATATATATATATATATATATATATATATATATATAATTGTGTGTATAAAAACGTGTAAAAAAATGTGTGTATAAAAACGTGTATACAATGTGTGTATAACAAAGTGCGTATAAAAATGCATATAAAAACATGAATAAAAACGTGTATAAAAAATACATGTATTTTTAGAGGAATTTTTATGTAGGATCGATTTCCTTAATGAAACACTGTATATACTTTAACTCTTGCGGTTCTATGCAGTACTTATGACAGAACACACAGTGTTTCTCAAACGATTTCTTTTATAAACCTTATTGAATCTGCCTAAATTGTGATCACTAATTATAATACTAAAATTCTCCACCTTCGTGTTTTTCTATGTTTGTTCTATATTCTAATATCTTCCTAGAGATCCTTTTATAAACATAAGGATAACCTCTAGTAGATGTACAGTCCTTGTATATCATAAACACTAATTAATACTTATCACTAATAACTGTTACAAGATAAATGCTAAAACAACCGTTTAAACTTTATAGTTCCTATATCCACGGCAGTACTTCGATCTTTGACTGGCAGTACCTTGACTTTCTACTTAGCAGTACTTTGATCTTTCATTCAGCAGTACTTTGACCTTTTGACTTGCATTTCCCAACAATCCTCCCCTAACTTGAATTCTACTTGCTTGACTTCAAGTTTCTTGATAGTTGGTCTTCTTTATTAAGCATCAGTCTTCTTGTCCTGTAAGCATTACTGCCTTAATCTTTTTAAGCTTCATCCTCTTAGCAGTATCTTGTACACAATCTGTTTGAGCATCTTGAAATGAAATCTCTTATCTTGAACATACACATTTCTTCAAACAATCTTGGTCTTTTGCCTCAACCAGACTTGTTCTTTCTCAGCTAACATTGTCTGTTCTCTTCGCACATGAAATGGATTTTATGCGCCTTTACCAAGCAAGCATTCACGCTTGGGCTAGTCATTTTCTTTGGTACCAAGAAAAGGTAATAATCCATTTGATGAATGAAAATCACTTCAACACTCAGAACATGAATCTAGTGTGTTGAGTACTATATGACATTTGTAAGTCATTACTGCCATAAACGGATTTGATTGTCTTTACTGTTAGCCGTGTGCCTCAGGACTAGTCAAATCTCGTGATAAAACCTTGGTGAGTTGTGACCATATAGTTTTTGGATGCAAACTATTTAAAGCTATCAACGGATATGTATTCTCTTTACAAAAGGCCGTGTGCTTTGGAGTAGCCAATAATTCAGTTGTTAGTACTTGGTGTATTGATCACCATACAAATTTTGGTAAATTGTCAACCATTAACAGAGTTGAGATGTCTTTACCAAAAATGTTGATTTGGACTAGTCATTTCTTATGTTTGTAAGACTTGGTGAATTGATTATCCTTGTGCTGTGAGGTGGTTAAACCAACCATCTCAAGCCTGAAAAACAGGTTGACATTCAAAGTCTGTGCCTTAAAATCTTTTTGCACAATCAATTCTTCACAATATGTCAAAAACAACCTTTTTTAACTAGCAGTACCTTCTTCAAGGTACTGTTTGTTTTACACTAGCAGTACTTTAAACAAGTACTGCTTTGTTCACAGTTAAGTCTGCTTATCAAAGTCAGATATTATATAAACAAATTTGATAAAACATACAGTTGTTTAAGAATTGTCACCATTTTCAGGGGTCCACAGAAGGACAGATGTATCAAAGTAATGGCTGTCGCATCTTTCATTCTTCAAACTTCCATTCCATGTTCCAGATCTTATCATCAACTCTTTGATAGCGGATATCTTTCTCTCAGCCAGCATGTGAATCATAGTCCATTTCTATCTCTAGGTATGCATCCTGAAGATTCATGACATCTCATCTTAGATTTCCCATTTTCGTGATCTTCCAGCAGTCATATCACTTGATTCAGCCGTCTCCCATAATATTGTTTAGAGTCCCCAGCAAGCATCAACCCTAAGCGGTTGGAGGAATATGCTCATAATAGTTCATCAACAACTCTATATAGGTGAAATAATCTTGTTATCGAGCCCTTGCAGCTCTCCCATAAAGTATCAAAAGCCCTGAAGGGATTATTTGCTGGTGATTGATGAGATACTCTCCATCAGGTGATCAATAACGTTGGAGCTTGTAATCTATGGAGATTCTTCTAGTGACTCTTTATCTTGTGCCTTCTTTGCAATCTAAAACCCGAAGGATAGTTTCTAAGCTCATCTATCGTTTCTGATCTCAATTAGGCGTCTTTGTGGCTGTGCTTCAGTAATTGTAGCTGTCCTCTTCCTTGAGAGTCTTTGTTACATTCTTTCCTTCGAACATCTCTCCTTTTTTCTCTGAATCCATTGGAACAAGGCTCTTGAAGGGTCTTTAAATAGATGCATGAATTTGTCATACGATACTCCTTATCTGTGGATATTAAGTTTTTGCAAAATTTTTGTACCTGTCCTTATAGGAAATCCTCATTTGATTTCTTTCTGTGAGCTACGAGAAGTAGGTTTCCGCAAAGTAGTCTTTGGCTTTGTTTTCTTCAATTCTTCAAACCTCTTTTCTTTCCTTCTGCTATCCCACTGCTTGAATTTTTCTAGCAACTCACCATCATTCGCGTTTCCAAAGGCTTGAATTTGTTGAAGAGTCATTTTCTTCTTTTTAGGTTCTTCAACCAGTATCCCTTTGCCTTTATCTTTAGGGTCAGTACGTTGAGTATCAGTACCTTGAGTTGGCTGTTGAGGTTGAGATTGTATGGGACCAGGGAAAAAAAAAGGAAAAAAAACAGCTCAAACATCTTGGTTAGAAATAGAAACAAGAACTTCCGCAGCTTTAAGTTGTTCTTCAGAGTCCATAACTTGAATTGGACGGAGTGGGCTTGAAGGTCCTGCTTCCTCCTCAAAATTTAGGATCCTTGGAGTAATAGTACCCTGTCTAGCAGTACTTTGAGTTGTCTCCAAATCCAGTTCTTCTGTTTCTCCACTCTTTACATTAGACGCTTCTTTCTCCTCAATATTAACTTCTTCAGTCTCATCACTTCTTCTTTCCAAATTAGGAGTAACAGCATCTTGATCAGCAGTATCATCAAAGAAAGGATGTGCTAAATCTTCTTCTTGAACTTTGTGCTCTTCAGACAAAATTCCTTTATCCTTATTCCTCCCCAATTTAACTGAAGACACTTTCTTTTTGTTCTTTCTCGTCTCTTTTGCTGCTTAAGTTTTTTGCTTCTCTACCCAAAGGCATGTATTTGACCACGGCTTGGACAAATTGGACAATTCTTAGCTTGGCTTGGCGAGTATTTGTTTAGCTTGAGAAAGAGTATGCTTCTTGAGTCTCCTAACTTCTCTGTTCAAAGCATATACATCTAAAAGTCCCTCATCTCCTCCAGATGTTTGAGACACATCTGTGGGAGTATAATCATTGGGAGATTTAGGAATAGAAGCAGCATCATGAGGGTCATCCGTACCTTGGAAGTCAGCAGTCCTTTGGATTTCAGCAGTCCCGTGAGAGTTAACAGTATCATGGAAGGAAGCAGTTGTTGTTATGAAGCAGTACGTTTGCGAATGGCAGCACTTTGAGAATGAGCAGACTTTTGAGGTTGGAGTGCCTTTGAGCCATCCCTTGCTGAACTTGCAGCCCTAGAATGAGGATAGTTTCTATGCGTCTCCGTGCCAATGCTGTGACTACTTCTAACATAGATGGAGTCAAGGGAGTAATCTTACATGAGAACTTAGTGCTATGCTTCCTCATGAATGTAAACACTTTGGAAGGAAGTGAAACTGATGGCATAAAATCTTGAGGTCTGTCTACCCCCTCTAACTGCTTGTTCAAAAACAATTGAACAAACCTAGGATACATAAGAAAAGGAGTACCATTTGAATTTGTCTTTGCATTCCATCTGTTATCAACAAAGAAAAGTTGAACCTCTGATTTGTTGCTAGACCGACTAGGGCAGAGGCGATGTTGGTACCAAATTGCTCCCATGAGGTACTCTTAGGACTTAGGCAGTGAAGTAATACATGGATCAAGTACTTCCACTGTGGGCTAAATAAAGGTTTAGAGAAGGTGGAGTTGTGTAAGATACCTCGTAGCCAATATCGGGAGCGTATCCAAATTACTGTTGGAAAGCAATCAACGCCATTGTCATCGTCAAAAAGTAGGTCAGCTCGAATGGTTGCTTCAGAAATCAAAATCTTCTTGCCAGCTACCTTGGCGCGGATATGAGGTACGTCATTGATCACTTGGAGAGAAGCGGTAGCCCAAAATTGTTGAAGCCAAGGACCGATGAGATCAGGATCGCCAACAAAGAATAATTAATGGAGCATCCAGTGAGAAAATCGATGATTTGATAAAAATCAGCATTCTGAGCCGTCTTTTCCACACACGCAATCATGTTGTGCTTGTTACAAGAGCGAATGGTTGCCATTTGAAAAGAATTGGATGTGCGTCGGAGGTTGGAAATTAAAGAATTTATGAATGAAAATAAGTAAAGTGAGAGAAAAATGCAATTCAGTTGAGTATTTATAGGTTGCGACGGCTAACTAAGAAGTTACCGTTGTAGATACGGTTTTAGCGCAAAAACGTATGTTTGACCGTTGACCGAACGTTAGAACAGTACTTTGTTGTCTAAGCAGTACTTTCTAAGGCAAGCAGTACTTTGAGTTGGATTAGCAGTACTTTCAACACGAAAAGATGTCCAACTCAAATATGTGCAACGACAACCCTTTAACTTTGCAAATTATCTCTTCAAATCATCAAAATTCTGAAAAATCATTCATATCCTCCCCTCAAATATAGCTAGAGTGCTTCAAAAAATCCAATCTAACCAAAACAGTACTTTACTTGATCACCAGTACTTTATATGTGATCCTCCCCTCAAAGTGCTATGGGTTCTCATTCCAATTGATTCCACAAAAATTAAACCTTGCCAAATCAAAGCCTTTGTGTGAGTAAATCTGCTTACATTGTCATCTGTTATGAAACCTTGACACATTAATGACTTTGTATTAAACAATCTCGAATGAAGTGATGTCGAATTTGGATATGCTTGGTCTTCGAGTGAAAAACAGGATTCTTCACAATGCAAATGGTGCTCTCATTGTCTATATGGATCTCAGTGTTCATGAAATTAAATCCAAAAATCAGTGTTGATTTTGCATCCAACGAAACTGAGCACAAAACTGCAGCTGTACATATTCTGCTTTGTAGTGGAGATAGCACAATTGTTTGTTTCGTGCATTGCCAAGGAAACTAGTTTCTGCCAAGACTTTGACATCCTCTGATTGGATCTTCTATCATGGTTGTCCCCAGCATAGTCACTATCCGAAAAAGCTTCCAAATGAAAAGGAGAGTCTTTAGGATACCATAAACCCAAATTAGGTTGATGTTTGAGATACCTAAAAATCCTTTTGACAGCGTGTAGATGAGAAACCTTTGGTGGACTTGAAATCTTACACACAGTACAAACAGCAAACATTAAGTCTGGTCTTGAACAGTAAGTACAGAGCCACCCAATCATAGACCTATAAAGATGTACATCAACAATCTTCACCTCTCTTCATCTTTTCCGAGAGATTTATGGCTTTCAATGGGGGTGGTTGTGGTCTCTTAATGGTTCTAAAGTCAAACTTGTTTAGAGATATCTTTTACATATTTGTCTTGACTTTGAAAATTTCACCATTGGCTTGCTTGGACTTGAAGCCCCAATAGAAAAGTGAGTATTAACCCATGGAATCATCTTGAATTCCTTTGCATATGATCTTCAAAACCTTCACCATAGACGACTTGGGTAGATCCAAAGATGATCTCATCAACCCATATACTGTCCTACATGATCTCTCTTCTATCTTTTCATAATAAACAGAGTTTTATCAATAGCCTCTCCTATATCATGCTTCAAAAGAAAAGTGGATAAGCTTTCTTACCATGTCTTGGGTTGCTGCAAGCTATAAAGTGCCTTGAGACTGTAGGACCTGTTTGGATGAGCAGGATCTTCAAAACCTGGAGGCTGTTGACTACATTCTTCTGTGATGTTTGCCTATAAAAATGCACTTTTGACATCCATCTGATAGACAGTAAAGCCCATGAAAGATGCAAATGCCAAAAAGAGTCTGATTGCTTCAATTCTGGCAACTGGTGCAAATACTTCATCATAATCCACACCTTCTTCTTGTCTGTACCCTTGTGCAACTAGGCGTGCCTTGTTCTTGATAATAGTACCCCGTTCATCTCTCTTGTTTCTAAAAAAACCCATTTAGTTCCAATCACCTTTTCGCCTTTGGTAGGTTCACATAAACACCATACCTCTTGTGCTTGAATTGAATGCCGTTCTTCTTGCATCGCTTCAACCCAAACTTTCATCTGCTAAGGCTTGAGAGACTTTCTTGGGGTCCTCTTGAGATAAGAAACAAGCAAACAAGCATGTTTGTTGATCTTTGTGGTTAGTTCTATTTTGCTTGTATATGAAAGACAGCAATGCTTGATGTTGATTCGAAGTACTGTCTTGTAGCTTTCGTCTTGTTTGAACCCCAGCAGTACTTTTGCCAATAATTTGACTTTGAGGATGAATCTTATGAATTCTAAGTGTGGGAGTAGAGGGAACATCAATGGTAGGATCCAAGTTGTTGTAGTCAGCTACTCCGCCTTCCTCAGCATCAAAAGAGTTTGTAGAGAAAACACACCTTGTTGGGTAACATCATCAGAATCTGTAGGTGTATTGCCAGTACTTTGAGGAGGTGTATTAGCAGTACTTAGATTGAAAGTACTGTCAACATGTTCTTTTCCCTTTGCAATAGATATTCTCCTCTTTTCCTCTTCAAAAGCAATCCTTTGATCATCATTATGATCTTTGGCAAGAGATTCTTGATGCATCAAACTTACAAGCTCATCATGTAAAGCTTGATCTTCAGAGGACAATGTAACTTCTTTTGCAGCAGTACGTTCCTCTGGAGGCATAGACTGAGTGGTATGAACAATGAATTGTTGGTCATCCTTATCTTCAACATCATCACAAGATATTCCTTGTTCTTTAGAATCAGCATAGTTTTTCTTTCTTACAGGAATTTGAATTATGGATGGGTTAGAGGTCAAGATCAAAAATCCATCAGGGACCTATTCCTTTTTGATTTTCCTGATTCTCACAGAAAGTTTACGTGAAGACCAAATCTTGATACTTTTTGTGATACATGTTATATACTCTAAACCCTTTATGTTAGTCGAGTATCCCAACAGATATCCTTCTTCTGATCGTGCCATCAAACTTACCCAAATGATCAAGAGTATTAAGTATAGTCAGAGGACATCCAAAAGGTCTCATGAAACTGATGTTAGGAGATCTTCCCATCAAGAGTTCATAAGGAGTCTTTAGTTGAGGTTTAGTTACCAATACTCTATTAAGCACATAACAAGCAGTATTGACTGCTTCAGCCCAAAATTGAATAGGTAGAAGGGAGTCTGCTAACATAGTTCTAGCAGCTTCAATAGAGTCCTATTCTTTCTTTTTGCAACACCATTTTGCTGGGAGTCCTGGCAATGCTATATTTCTCTCTTGATTCCCTTTCTGGGCACAAAAACTGCATTCATAAGTTGATTCTTGAACTCTGTTCATGATCACACCTGATTGTCTTCACTTTATGGTCTAGCTGTGTGTCAAACCCACAATCAAATCATGAAGCATATTCATATGTTTCATCCTTGTAGGACCAAGATAAAACACCCAATGAATTTGTCTGCAGTTCATCAGTGACCACCACGCAGTATTTTTCTTGTTTATACTCTCTACTGAAACAGGTCCAAATAAGTCCATGTGGAGCTATTCAACGAGGTTCTCTGCAGTTTCTTTTCCTCAATCTTCTTTGCAAGATGCCCTGTTCTGTTTACCCTTTCTTACATGCACACTAAGAGTGATTCAAGCATGAATGTTTAGAAGTAAACCCCTAAACCATGATTGCCTTTTACAACTTGTTGATATTTTGAAGTTGACATGCCCCAGTCTTCTGTGCCATAAGACAGCTTCATCCTCTGTTGCCTTTGCAACCAAACAAGTGATTCCACCAGAGGGAATAATATTCTTTAGATCCAAGCTGTAGACATCATTCTTTCTAGGAGCTCTAAGAATTACCAGATCTTCATCAACAAACTTGAACTTTGGAGATAGGATAAGACATTCTTTATCTGTGAATAGAACATTGTGCTTCTTATCACAGATTGAGAACAGTTAAAAGATTAAACTTGAGCTCTTCAACATAGCTAACTTTCTCAAAAATCTAAGTGATGCCTTAATGGTTCCTTTTCCTGAGATTCTTCCAACTTTTAGAGTCATTTCAAAGGCCAATACCACTTGCTCTTTAAAATCAAGACAACTTGTCCGCTTGTCTCCTGTCATACTTCCAGAGCATCCACTGTCAATGATAGCATAGTCCTTGAGATCTTCCTCTGGATTGCCCTGTACAAAAAATTTCAAAGAATTAGACTCTTTTAGGGACCCAAGTCATAACTGACTTGGATACCCCTAATGGAGTTACATACTCAAATTGCTTGAGTGTGTAAGATCCATTACCCCTATTCACAGAATCTAGATAGTTCCCTTTTGGTTTCCATGTTTGTTTTGGACTTATCATTGCACTCTTTTTGACAGTTTGTGGAAGTACTGCTTGAGATCCAACAGTACTTCCTTTCTTTACCCAGATCAATTTAACAACTTTCTTGGGTCTTTGTGGTCTATGAGGAGTTTCCTTGTTTGTAAGAAGACCTCGATGATGGTGAGTAACTTGAGATTCTAGGTCTTCTATTATCCATCCTTGGATAGTAACTTCCATCAGTACTTCGTGAAAGTACTGCCTGTGGTACTCTTAGATCTAGCAGTATCTTGATATGTCACATTAGCAGTACTTTTTGAAGGTACTGTTTGTGTCATTTTTGGTCTAGCAGTACTTATCAACCCATCCCTTGTAAGTACTGCTGATGGAATAAAGGATCTCCTTTGCTGAGGGTACCTAGAGTTATTAACCTTGGTTGCTAATGAATCCATGGATTAAATTTCTTATAAAGACTTCACACACACACACACACACACACACACACACACACACACACGCACACACACACATATATATATATATATATATTATGAAGCAATAGGATAAATATATGATAAATGCATGTATGCTTCTTCTTGACGAATGCTCCCCATTGTTCGAGGCATCAAGGTATTATTAAAAACAAGATGCACTCTCTAAGTGCTTGTCGAAAGCCCCCTTTGTTCGGAACACCAAGGAATTAAGTTATAGAAGTGTACTACAAAACAAAGTTAGTAGACAAGCGCACATATACATAATAACAATGATAGTTATGTATGTAACAAAAAATAGATATATAAGAATATTATTTTGATCCTAAGGTTTAAGATAATGCTTAGGAGCAAGTAGCATAAATAATAGATAAAGTTCTAAGGGTTAAAAATATAAAAAATTAAATTTTGGCGTCTGCTAGGGACGGATATACCAAAGAATTGACGGATCCACCATCCTTGGATCCGTCGGTCGCAAAGACTCTCAAAAATAGGCAGAACCCAGTTTTGTAGCCATAATCCAAAGCACTTAGCATGTAAACACTTAGATCATAAAAAATAGCAAGCAAGGGTCCAAAAAGGATTGATCACGATCTAATAGAATTCTAAGGGTTGAGAGAAGATTATGTTTGTATTTTTATGTTTATAGGAAAGCAGGTAAAATCATATATTTGAGAGGTTGGTTGGTTTTAGCTATTAAACTAAATATAAACTATGCTACTGGTGATAACAATATAATAAAAGATTGTGTTCATTTAATCATGTATTACTCCCTAGATTGCTTCTCCTAGTGTTGTTGCTTTGTCACACTTGTGATGATCTATGTAATTATTTCCAAAGTCATGAACGAATTACACGAACCCGCCGTCTATTTAATATTCCGTTAAGGCAACGCACAAGTAAGGTAGTATGAAGACTATTACAAGGCCCCTAAGAGTATATTAAATGCATTTGAAATATATTAAGAGTGGATCAACCATATAAGGGGCAAGGTAGTATGAAGACTGTTACCCTATGGTATCCTTTCTACACAATCATGTTTTCCTAGACATATCAACAGCGATACAGACAAAATCTGGTTTTTTAAGACCTAACATGCATATTCATCACAAGAAGAAACACCATTAAGATCTAAATTCTAGGTTTCATACAATCATAAATCAACAGAATAGAGGGTTTAGCCAAGCATGTTAAAGATAAAGTAAGAACAATAATGAATCAAACAACACATAGACATATTGAATGATTAAAATAATCTTACTTGATTAAAACATGAATTAAAGAAAGTACAATAGGGTTTTGAGGCCCTAAAATCGTCCCTAACAACTGCTAAACGAACTAGGGTTCGTCCCTTTCTTTTACTCTAAAGTTACACACTTAAAACCCTAAAACGGATTTGTATATAGGAAAATTCTTGCGATGGCGTCGCGTTTTAATCGTGACACCGTCGTGAAAGAGAATATTCTAGATAATGGGCTGGGTCGTGCATTCTGACGCCGTCTTGAGATCTTGTGACGCCGTCTTGGTATGAAATGTGACGACGTCACATGTAATCTGTGACGCCGTCTCCAGCTGCTGAGAACTTAATCTTGAGAGATGTTGGTATAGGTCCGTAGTCTTGTCCGTTTCTTCTCTAAATGAGCCCAAGTTACGTGTATTTCCTCTAAATGCCTTCAAAATGCTGAATACCTGAAAATGAACGATTAAGTACATGTTTTAGGCATAAATGCACGATTTAAGGGGTTAAACGACCTCGAAAAAGTGTATAAAATGACACCTCATCAAATACCCCTACACTTGAGATTTGCTTGTCCTTAAGCAAATAGGCTTTTATACCTAGACAATAACAATATGAGGGTCATTTTTACCTACTTTTTAAAAGTTTTTTTACAACACAACCTTCTAGACCTCGTAATTAAAAGCACGAAAAGTATATACTAGCACCTCACATAAGTGTTTGGGATTCTCTCTCACGCGGTTGTATAATAAGTTATAACATAATGGGCGGAAATGAAAAATCAACACTCATTACTTGTCATAGCATATAAATTACCATAGGCTTGGTAAAGGATCAAACCTTCACCGCTAGGCGCAAGCATTATTCATTACTATCAATACCATGTACTATTTTTCATTTTCAGTTCAATGAAATCACTTTTACTGTGTGTTTTTCTCTCAATTCATCATTATCAACAGTTTTATACACACATTTTTGTACAAAAAATGCGCAATATTAATAACACCGTTTATAAACACGTTTTTATACACACATTTTTATACACGGTTTTATACACACGTTTTTACACATATTTTTATACACAATTTTATACACACATACAAGGTTTTATACACACGTTTTTATGCACACATTTTTATACACGATTTTATACACGATTTTATACACGTTTTATACACGTTTTTATACACACATTTTTATACACGGTTTTATACACACGTTTTTACACATATTTTTATACACAATTTTATACACACATACAAGGTTTTATACACACGTTTTTATACACACATTTTTTTACATGGTTTTATACACTAATTTTTATACACACAAAAAAGCTGTATAAAAACGTGTGCATAAAAACGTGTAAAAAATTTGTGTATAAAAACGCGTGCATAAAAACGTGTAAAACGTAAAATTGTGTGTATAAAAATATATAAAATTGTGTGCATAAAAATATAAAAATGTATAAAAAATATATATAGAATTGTGTGTATAAAAACGTGTAAAAAATGTGTGTATAAAAACATGTATACAACGTGTGTATAAAAGCGTGTATAAAAAAGTGCGTATAAAAATGCATATAAAAACATGGATAAAAACGTGTATAAAAATGTATTTTCAAGAGGTATTTTTAGATGAACAAAACAACAAAGTTTAGTAACTTAAGCGAACAAATTCGCAAAGTTGAGTAACATACATGTCAAATAACCAAATAAGTTTCTGAGTTGGATAATTGGGCCCACAAAAAGCTGACGTAGAAAAGGTCAAAACATAATATCCCGGTTGCCAGTATACGAGGTAACCTGAATGAACACACTTTTGTTGTTCGGTAACCTTTAAGTCAAACTTCGATAGTCCAGTAACCCAAATGAACAAAAAAAAGTTTAGTAACTCAGGCGAATAAAAGTTGATAGTTTAGTAACCTGTCTATCAAAAAACCATATGAAATGTGTCGGCGTCACGTGTAATTTGTGAAGCCGTCTCCAGCTGCTGAGAACATAATCTTGAGAGATGTTGGTGTAGGTCCGTAGTCTTGTCCATTTCTTCTCCAAATGAGCCCAAGTCACGTGTATTTCCTCCAAATGGGTTCCAAATGCTGAATACCTGAAAAGAAACAATTAAGTACCTATTTTGGGCATAAATGCACGATTTAGGGGGTTAAACGACCCCAAAAAGTGTATAAAATGACACCTCATCAGATTCCATAAAAGACACCGTGTAATTTCCTTACTTTTGTAATCATTTAATTTTTGGTATCGTTCGGTAAAACGTTTAGTTTACCTTGGTTATTTGATCACACTTGTATAATTACAATGGTTATGGGCTAATACCCTCGGGTATTAGCCATCTTAATGAAAGTTCAATGTTTGGTTTGTTTTAGAAATTGATTTCTTAATTAATCGTTGATTGTTTAATTATGTTTATCACCTAATACTTGTCTATGTGTTTGAATATGCAACCTATCATTCAACTGGGTCTAGTGATACCTAGAAAGTAATCTAGATACTGGGATAGCTCTCCATATCATGTCTTATATTACTGGACCAATAGGATCACAAATAACGTTCTATCTTTACCTTTTAATTATAAGCTTAGTTGGACCGGTACGTGACCCGTAATGTTTCTGCAATCATGTTCTTGATTAATTGGTAAAGACTCGAATAGTGGACTACCAGTATATAAAACACTGTCAAGCAATAAGTGGGTAAAATCCTGGTGGGCTAGGGTTTTAACAGGATCACCACTGCTTTGATTCCCTAAGATAGATTATAATTAAACTAAAGGATGCTTTATGCGGATGCGTTAATTGTGACAGGATTAATCGTATCTATGTCTTAGGATGATGTCCCGCCTATGTCTTAAGAATGATATGCTACTTCGAGATAAGTAAATCATTGCACTAAAACAAACAAACCAACATTGAACTGGATTTAATATGGCTAATACAGTTTTCTATCATTTGGCTTGTATCGCTTTTCTATCTTCTGATTTTCTTCTTTTGCGTTTATTGCGTGTTGAATTGATATTTGTTGCCCCAAAACCTGTGCCAGTCTCTCAAGCTGAAAACCTCCCATATCCATTAGAAGCGTATATAGCATAGGTTTAACAAGTAAATAAAAATAACTTAACTAGAGTAATTAAAATACTGATAGATTAATAGGTTAACGACCCCACTCTTAGTGTTCGACACCCTACTTACCAAGAAACTCCACCCGATTGGGTACACTACCCGTTAAAGTGTTGTTTTAGGATAAGTCGGCTAAATATAAATGTAAAACTTGGTAATTAATAAATTGACCCTACACGACAACACATCAAATTTTTGGCGCCATTGCCGGAGAGTGAAAAAGTTTAACCTTTAATTTTATTAGTTTTTCTAACCATTAGTTTAGATTAATTAGTGTAATCTTGTAATTAATTTAAATTGTGTGTTTAACTTCCAGCTTTATTTAACTGCTTTCATAAAGTATTCCGCCTTGAAGTTCGTTTCTTTGTTTATGATTTCCAGCATAGGTTTATCATGGATAATCCAAACATCACTATGGAAGAATACATCAGACTCGAAGAAGAAAAAGCTCGAAGACAAAGTAGAACATTTAATTGGCAAACTGCCAGGTACGGGAAGATGGGATATTATGAGGACCTTAGCTTCACAGATGTCAAAACTGAATACCCAACTATAGTCTTGGACGATATATCCGATACAACATTCTCACGTAAACCTACGATAAGTCCTCTTGACAATAACGAAATCGACTTTAACATTTCATTTGACGAATCCGACGATGAAGATTACATGCTAGTTTTTAACGAAAATTCATTTCCTGTAAAATAATTTCTATTAATAATTTAATAACGGATTTGGAAAATGAAAATGATAAAGTCAACATGCCATCATCTCCGTCACCAGAACCTACGATTGGTTACATTGATGATTTAGACTTCTTTAAAGACTTTGAGAATGAATTTACAGCTATTATTTATAATGACTCAAAGTCTAAATCGGACCCACTAAATGTATCCTCCCTAAGTTCTCAACATATTGATAAATTTGAAACGTCATGTCCGAATACGATGAAATGGAACAAAACGTCTTATGCCTTAATGACTCATTTTCTCTAAACGTATTTCTTTCCAATAATCCAAAAACAATCAAGGACAATGATGATGATATCGATATAACATAATTTTCTGGAAGTAGCATATTAAACATTGATGCTAAAAGATCAAACGAACTTCCGGAAACCAATCACGATAAATCCGATAAAGTTTTCAACATTTTTTTTATCATAACATTAGATGCTAGTATCGTGAGTTGGAATTGTTTTAACAACTGGATGCCATTTAATCTCTTTAAAAATTTATATTTGCCATTCGGCATCCCATTCGACCCTAAACGGTATTATAAGGATGGTGCTCACACAAGGATGTTGCGGAGGCCAAGGTATGTTTTTCTTTACTCTGTTAAAACCTTTGGAAATTTGGCCCCACAAATGGATACGGCGTATCATGGAAACATTTATACGCCGTATCAAACATTTTAAACTACTTTGATTAAGTCAACAAAGGAACATCTAATACGGAGTATTGGACGCTTCCCAATACGGCGTATTCAACGGGGGTTTAAAAACCTAGCTAATACGCCGGATTCGCTTTCACACACACTTTCTCACTATAATTTTAAACAAATTTTTATTATCATGCCCTCAAATTCAATCTCAATCTACTGCTTGTTATACCCTTCAGATCCTAACATAAGGTATGTTTAAATCCCTTTCTTTCTTTTTCAATTATGAATTAGGGTTAGTGTTTAGATTTAGGGTTTTGTGTTTTTCCGTTTGTGACAACTATATGCCCCCCATCTTTTAGAATACTGGAACTAGAGATATGGGATGGTTAAAAGCTATGGGGAAAAAATGGGTAAAAATGGGGAAAAACCCAATCTTTCTCTAAACATATGCAATACGGCGTATTCATCCTCAATGAATACGGCGTATCAATGATTTTTCCCCAAAATATCCCTATACGACGTATCCATTATATAAGTGATTCGATCCAAATAGTCTATATATAATTAAATATATATCCTAAATATCTTAAATTAATTATAGTATAGTGAGTATCTCGTTTTATAAAAATTGCTTGAGGACAAACAATTATTTATTTCTCGGATGTCGTATCCCGACGAAGCGTAAATTGAGAATCTCGTTTAAGTTCGCGATCGCGTGATTTGAATAGTCAAGATTTTATTTGGATTCTATTTCTACAAATATAATGCAAATGCAAGTAAAGGAAACTAAAAACTAAAGCATTTAAGATTTAAGCACGAAAACGATAACGGAAATCTAAAACCGAGACTTAAAAACCTAAATTATCAAATTTTAACCCTAAAAATGCAAATTTAATTTCTAAAAGTCCTAAATGATTAAAATTAATTTTAGAAAAAAGAATATTTTTTTTTACTTTTATTAAATTTTTTATGAATTAAAAACTATTTTAATCTAGAAAATTAATTAAAAATACTAAACTAATTTATAAAAATGTGGAAAAATTACTAAAAATACTTAAGACTATTACTGAGATAATAGTAAAAAGGAAAATCTAATAAGCACTTGTAATAAGCTGCTAATCAGCTAAATAAGCATATAAGCATAAAACTGAAAATAACTATAAAAGAAAACTGTCCCAAAGATCTTATGAAAAAGACCCAAGGGCGCAGTGGTTAAGGCTTTGTGTGTGTGAAGTGAAGGTCGCAGGTTCGAGTCCTTGACCTTACCTTTTTATTTTTGTTTTTATTTTTGAAATTTTCTTTTAAAAAACTAAACTATAAGTAAAAATAAGCAACTTTTATAAAGGAACTTTTTGACCAAAGTTAAAAATAAGCTAAAAAAGCTAACTAAAAGATGATAGAATGGCTTATCTTAACACTTAGGAAATAGGCTAACTGTTTGGCTTTTTGGGGACTCAATAAGCATTTTAGAAGACAAATAAGCTGAAAACAGATAAACACCTAAACCTAATAAGAAATTCTAACTAAAAATAAGCAAACAAAAGAATCTAAAAAGCAAAACAGTTGCAAAAGTGTAAGTTAAGACTGTTTAGCAAATGGTTTAGACTGCTTGATCTTTTTTGGACTGAATAAGCACCTAAAATTTTAATAAGCTAAAAACAGATGAAAAACTAGTCCTAATAAGCACTTAGATGAACAAATAAGCTAGCCAGATAAGCTTAAAAGCATCAGGACATATAGACTCTAAGGCAGGTTTAAAGGACTTAGACCACAATTTTAGCAAAGAATTAAAGACTAATAAGCACAGACAATAAGCTAAAAGCTAAAAACAGATAAAGTTTAAGACTCTAAGAACACAAATAAGCAAAATTTAAGCAAACTTACTCAATGAATAAGCTAGAAAAATTAAGTTAAAATGACAAACTTAAACTTATTTTTGGTATTTTTCAAAGATAAATTGACACTTTTTAAACTTGAAATTAAGACTCAATAAGAAAAGAAAAAGACCAAAAGTTAAAAACAGAAAAAGAACTTGACTCAATAAGCACTTAAGCTATTAAGACCTGTAAATAAGCTAGAAATATAATTTGAAAGTGACTGCATATACTTGACTCAGTTTTGACCTTTTTGAACTAAATGACTAATTGCAGCCCTAAATTTAAGCAAGAATAAGTTGTTCTTAAAACTCAAAAAGTAAAAACAGATTAAGCTTGACACCTAATAAGCTTATTCTATTATTTTCATATCCTTAAACATACTTAACCTAACCTAAAATTTGCTATGAAAACTAGATTTTAAACTTTGAAAGTGAAACTTAGAAATTATGCCAGATTGTGACTCAAATTCAAATGACAAATGCAACATTCAAACCAACTTTATTCTAATGCATATTGAACCATAAATTCTGTTTGTTCTGAAGTGCAATCAGACAACTATCCCGACAACTAGTAGCCTCCCCCAGAGCCCTACCAGTCTCATCAACGTTAGTTCTGCACTCCTTCAGTCTCTTGAGTTCAATGTCTGCGGTTTGCTTTCGTTTAATTGCTTTAAAATTGTTTTATTTTCCTCAGTATCAAGAGTTAAATTTGCAATTAAAAACTTAGCAAGCACAGACTGCTCATCAATCACATTTTGAAGCATTTTGGTCAAACCTGATTATTCATTATTACATATATTTGAATGAATCAGGAGTGACATTGCTAATCAATCCTTCTCCAAAAACTATGGTTGTCATTAATGGATTCAGGTTGGTTCAGAATGTAGTCTTTCATTTTGCAAACACATTATTTCATCATGATTCCGTAACTGTTCCAATGTACTGGCCAGTAGAACTTGGATTCTTCAGGTGAGACCTCCTGAATCTTTTTTGCCCCATGTTGTTAGGATCGATATTCTTATTGAAACACTGTATACTGTAACTATGCGGAATCTAGTTGGCAGTACTTAAGAAGAACACACAATGCTTAATCAAACGTTTTGTATTATAACTCTTTGAATCTGCCTAAATTGCAGATCCCTAATACAATACTAATAATTCGTGTTTTTCTGTTCTGTATCTTCTAATACCTTCCTAGAGATCCTTTTATAAACATAAGGATAACTCTAGTAGTTGTACAGTCCTTGTATATCATAAACACTAATCAATACTAATCACTAGAATAACTGTTACAAGATAAATACTAACTTAACCGTCTAAATGATAATCCTTTAAGATTCCTTTATCCACGGCAGTACGTTGACTTTTCCCATACTAAGTAGGCAGTACTTCGATCTTCAACATAGCAGTACTTTGACCTTTTGCTTAGCAGTACTTTGACCTTTTGACTTGTATTTCCCAACAATCCTCCCCTAACTTGAATTCTACTTGCTTGACTTCAAGTTTCTTGATAGTTGGTCTTCTTTGTTCAGCATCAGTCTGTCTTGTCATTTAAGCAGTACTTGCCTTTAATCTTTTAAGCTTCATCCTTTGAGCAGTATCTTGTACACAATCTGTTTGAGTATCTTGAAATGTAACCCCTTGTTATGAACATAAACACTTCTCTTTGTCTTAGCATCAAACAGATTGTTCTTCTCAGCAACATGTCTTCTCAGCAACGTAAATGGTTTTTATGAGCCTTTACCAAGTAGCCATTTACTCTTGGGCTAGTCAGTTCTTTGGTACCTAGAAAAGGTAATAATCCATGGTAAACTGAAAACCACTTCAACACTCAGAACATTAATCATAGTGTGTTGAATACTATATGACTTTTGGTAAGTCATTACAACCATAAACGGATTTGATAAGTCTTTACCTGTAGCCGTTTGCTCAGGACTAGTCAACTCTCAGTAATAAAACATTGGTGAGTTGAGGACCATATAGTTTTGAGCAAGCTATTAAAGCTATCAATGGATTTGAGTTCTCTTTACCAAAAAGCGTTGTTTGCTTTGAGTATGCCAATTTTCTGTTGGATATTACCATGGTGTATTGACACCATAAAAATTTTCGTAAATTGTCACCATCAACTGATTTGAGATGTCCTTTACCAAAACTGTTTGATTTGGACTAGTCAATTCTTATATCTGTGAGATATGGTGAATTGATTACCATTTGTTGTGTGGTGGTTAACCAACACTCAATCCCTTAAAACAGTTTGATTTTCAAATATTTGTGCTTTAAACCTTTTTGCACACTCAAATCTTCACAATATTTCAAAAACAACCTTTTTAACTAACAGTACTTTCAACAAGGTACTGTTTGTTTTAAACTAGCAGTACTTTGAACAAAGTACTGCTTGTTCACAGTTAAATCTTTTTATCAAAATAAGAAGATTATATTCAAAAAGAAAAATTTTGATAATCATACCAGTTGTTTAAGGAATGTCACCATCCTTCAGTTGTCCACAAAATGGACAGAGGTATCAAACGTACACGGCTATCTCACTTCATCTTCAACTTCCATTCCATGATCCAGCATCCTTATCATCAACTCTCTAGATAGAGGATATCTTCTCTCAGCCAGCATATGAATCATAGTGCCATCCTCTAACTCTAGTGTATGCACTCCTGAAGATTCATTAAGTCTCCACCTTATGATTTCCCAATCTTCTTGGTTCTTCCAGAAGTCATCATCACTCGTTTCAGGAGTTTCCCAAATAGTTGTAAGATCACCTAGAAGTATCAAACCTAAACCGGTTGGAGGAATGTGCTCAAAATAGCTTTGAACAACCCGATATAGATGTTGTAAATCCTGTCTATCCAAGATATGTAGTATCTCCCACAAAGTGTCAAAAGCCCTGAAATGATTATTTGCTCTGTGAATAATGAGATACTGTCCATCAGGTGAATCAATAACTGGAGCTATGTAATACATGGAGATTCCTTCTAGTAGAGTGACTCTTTTCTTGTTGCATCCTTTTCAAAATCTACAATCCTAAGATAGTTCCTAATCTCATCAACTGTCTCCGTCCTCAACTTAAGCTTCTTTGATGGCTGTTCTTCAGAAATTGTAGCTTTCCTTTTCCTTAAGAGTCTTTTTGTTTCTCTTTCTTTCAACATCTCCCTTTCTTTCTCTGAGCCCATTGGAATAAAATCTTTGAAGGAGTCTTTAATAGATTCTTGAACTTTGTCATACAATTCCTTCATCTGTGGTATACATATTTGAGTTTTTGCAAATTCTTGTATCCTTGACCTTTTAAGAAATTCATCATCTGATTTCTTTCTTGAGCAAGAGAGGTAGTCTTTGGCTTTGCTTTCTTCAATTCTTCCAACCTTTTCCTTTCTTCTTCTGCATCCCATTCAGCTTGAATCTTTCTTAGAAACTCTAATCATTTGTAAGTTCCAAAGTCTGATTTGTTGAAGAGTTAATTTCTTCTTTTTGGGTTCTTCTACCAAGATCCCTTTGCCTTTATCTTTCGGGTCAGTAGCTTGAGATGGTTTGTTGAGGTTGAGGTTGAGATTGTATGGGACCAGGAATGCTTAAACTTCTTGGTCTAGAGATATCAGCAAGAACTTCATCAACTTTAAACTGTTCTTCAGGCTCTATATTTTTGAGTTGGACGTAAATTGGCTTAAGGGACCATGATCTTCATCTTCAAAATTTAAGGTCCTTGGAGTAATAGTACTCTGTCTAGCAGTACTTTGAACTACCTCCAAATCCAGTTCTTCAGTATCTCCACTCTTTACATCCGAAGCCTTTTTCTCCTCAATATTGATTTCTTCAGTCTCATCACTTTTTCTTTCCAAGTCAGGAGTAACAGCAGCATCTTTGTCAACAATATCTTCAAAGAAAGGATCTGCTGTATAATCATCTTGAACATAGTGCTCTTCAGACAAAGTACCTTCTTCCTTATTCCTCCCCAATTTGACTGAAGAACATTTTGATCTCTTTTGCTTCGTTTCTTGTCTCTCTTGCTTCGCAAGGTGCTGACTTTTACCCAAAAAAGCGTGGATGTTTTGACCGACCACTGGCTTGACCCCTTTTGACAGTTTCTTGAGTTTGACCTTTAGCTTGTGAATCTGTTTGGCTTGAGAAATGGTTTGCTTCTTGAGCCTCCTAACCTCCCTGTTTAAAGCATAGAGATCCAAAAGTCCCTCATCTCCTCCAGATGTTTGAGACGCATCTGTGGGAGTATAATCATTGGGAGATTGTGGAATATCAGCAGCACCTTGAGTTTCAGCAGTACCTTGAATTTCAGCAGTACCTTGGGAGTCAGCAGTACCTTGAAGACTACTATCTTGAGCAGCACTTTGAGCAGGGGTACCTTGAGCATCCCTTGGAGAACTTGCAGCCCTAGAATGAGGACTAGTACTATGTGCTTCCTCTGCTGCTAATGCTGTTATGACCTCTAACATTGGTGGAGTCAAAGGTGTAATCCTACCTGAGAACTTAGGACTATTCTTTCTCATAAAAGTAAAGACCTTAGAGGGAAGAGTAACTGATGGTAGAAAACTCTGAGGTCTGGTTACTCCCTCTAATTGCTTGTTCAAAAACAGTTGAATGAATCTAGGATACATAAGAAAAGGTGTACCATTGGTAATATGTCCTAGCATTCCATTCATAATCATCAAAGAAAAATTGAACTTTTGGTTGGTTGCTAATCCTACCAGAGCTGATGCTATGTTAGTCCCAAATTGTTCCCATGATGTACTCTTAGGACTAAGACAGTGAAGTAAGACATGAACTAAATACTTCCACTGAGGGCTAAAAAGAGGTTTAGAAAAAGTAAGTTGTGCCAAATTACCCTCATAGCCTATGTCTCTGAGCGAGTCCCAAATAACTTGCTTTGGAAAGCAGTCAATACCATCAGCATCATCGAATAGTAGATCAGCCCTAATGGTTTCCTCTGAAATCAAAATCCTTTTTCAATTTTTCAAAATATCTCTTCAAATCATTAAAACTTTGAACAAGCATTCATATCCTCCCCGTAAGCGTAACA
>BQNB010054868.1:0-39360 GCA_026074375.1 Tanacetum coccineum | reverse complement strand
TTAAGTTAACATGGGTATGAGAGGACTACTTGAAATATAAGTATCCTTGATTATTTGTTGGGTAATAATAGAGTTGAACCTTTTGGTTAAATCTCGGGATGAGATTTCCTAAAGAAGGGGATACTGTGACAACCGTGGTTTGAGCCGGTTGGTCAGTTTGTTTAGAATTTATTTGAAGTGTTTATGTGTGTTCTTTATGTGTTTAATGTGTTTTGTGATAGATATGTGTATGAGATTGAAGTACATGATTGATGAATCATGGTACTAGTTGAAATGAGATTGAATGGAAATGAGATCATTGGAAGCTTTGCGTAGTTCAAATGTCGTGTACGTAATTTTTGGTGTACGTACTATATATATAATACATATTATATATATATATATTATGTTCGTATTTTAGTGATTTTAGAGTACATTCCATTTTTAGAAATAATTAGAAATGAAGGTTTGTTAGAAATCTAGTTAGAAAGTTCAATGTTTAGCGAAATAAGCAAAGGTTTTAACCTAGAATAAAAAATATAGGTATTAAAGTTGTAAATAATAATAAATAATTTTTTTTATATAATAGAAAGAAAAAAACGAATTTTAATAAAAGAAAAGAAAAAGGAAAGGATATCCTAATTAGATTAAAACTTGTTTTTGGTAATTATCTTTTAAGGCCTATAAATACAAATCAAACATAACCAAAATACTTTGATTTTTCCTCTCCTTTCCTTGGCCGGTCGAACAACACAAAACACGAAGAAAACCCCAAAAAAATTTAGGGTTTTCATTTTCAAGAGTCAAGGTATCGTTTTCTAAATCCTTTTTTTATTTCAACTGATTTTATTTAACGTAATAATCGTTAAGGATAGATTAGGTTATTGTAAATAATATGTAATTAAGAGGTTTTGATCATCAAAAATCATTTTAGGGATAATAATTAGGGTTTTGGGTAAGTTAATTAGGGTTAATTATGCTAAAATCAGAATAGAAATCTGGGCAGAATTTTAGGTCATCTTGCGAGAGCCATATCTTGGTCATACGGATAGCTTTTATTGATTTTCTTGAGCCTAAAATTAACTACAAAGAGTCTACTTTCCAACCCAAGTGGTTTTATGATTTAAAAGTGAGTGGAAGTTATCCAAATTAATCAAACAAGATTCGTTGTCAAAACTAAGTTTTTAGGGCAGATTCTGAGTTGTGTTTGTGAGGTCAAAAACCACATCAAAACGTCTTTTTAATTGATAGGCTTGCTACTGTAGCAAGTTCATGATGTTTATGATTTTCTAGAATTTTTGTAGAATTTTCCTAAGTGTTTAAATGGGTCTGCTTAAGCTAAACGTTTTGAAGGTGAAATCAGGTCAAATTCTGAACACTTTGTGATGTTGAATTTTTATAAAATAGTTAGACTCATTATTATTTTTATCCAAAAATCACAGAAGCTCACAACTCATAGGGGAGCTATGGGATGTAAGGAGAAGAACCAATTAGGTGTTTAAGTATTTTATTTAGAGTCATCTTGTGACTATAAAAACTGAGTAAAAAGCAGAAAGTTGAGAAGTAAAGTTTGTGAGGTAACTTGAGGTTAGCAAGTATGAGAAGTATATAGAAGAGTTGAACCAAGATAAGATATATAGTATCCATCGTTGTGATTGTTACATCGACTTGGGTGTGTGACCTAATCGATGGTAACATATGTGTGTATTGTTTTGTTTAGATTCTTTGCAAGATTAAGTAAAGGAATTGGAATTTACTTTGCATCAGGTGAGTTTTATAGTCCCAATTTTTACTTATATTTTGGGATGGAAATGATGAAAATTGTTTTTCAATTATGAATCGTGATAAGTGTTTTAAGTGTCGAACTATATGATTGCTATGTGCTATTGCTATGTGATATGAATTGTGGTAAGGCATGTGTATGTGAGGATGACATGACCTTGTGTGAGACCTGAACGGACTTAGCTAGTCAAGTGGGTTAGTCTTGCGCGGAGACAGATTGTGGGACGGAGGGGTATGATCCACCCCAGATAAATGTGAATTTCATTTGTGATAGAATAGCCGTGCATATATGTTCGTAAATGTTTTGTTGATCGCGGTGTCATATGCATGTCTTAAACCTGTAACTCTCACCAACAAATTTTGTTGACGTTTTAAGCATCATTTTCAGGTGAGCAAAACGTGTAAAGATTTAGGAAGAGGTATTAGCTGGACCATAGGCTTGCATTGCGGAATCCATGTTCATTTGTTATGTTTTGGTTGGTTGCACTATATGAATTTAAATGATAAATGTTGTAGGTGTTATCATGACACTTTGTGTCTTTCATATATTGGATTTTAATTCATTTAGTATTTCTCTATTGTGACGCCATGTGTTGTGATGGTGCCTACCGATCACGCCTAGTGATTCCGCCTTAGCAGGGTGTGACAACCACTACATGAGTGTTCCATTCAGAAGGCATACTTCTTAAAAAATTTATGTTGAGATCTTCTTGAGAGATGTTTTCACCCAAGATGGCCAACTGGCTAACAGTTTTCTGAAGCCTGTTAAAAATAGAGTCAAGTGACTCTGTGCTTGGAGCATTGAAGTTCTTATACATCTACTTCAAAAGTGTCTTTTGAGTCTACCTTGTGGCATTATTACCACCAAATCTTGTTTGTATGGCATCAAACAAAGTCTTGGCATCCTTGTATTGATTGAATGTCAGTTGATGTTCATTGGGAAGTTCCATCAGCAACATACTTCTTACTTATACATCATTCTTTTTTTAGGCCTTCTCTTCAGTAGTAACAAGACCTGATATTATTGAAGTAGAAGTACCATCAACATTTGTTGTTGTTTGTACTGTTGGTTTGAAAGAGTTGCCATTCTCTATGACATCCCATAAAGCATAGTCTTGAACTTGAAAGTATTGCTCTATTCTTAGTCTCCACATCTCATATTCACCTTGTTTGATAATGGGAAACTTTTCAGTAGCATTGGTTTGGGCAGTTTCTAGATCTATCTCTTTGTGTGAATAAAGAGTTCTTTTTGTTTGTTTCTTCTAGATTAAAGTTTCAGAACACAAGCTCTGATACCACTTGTTGTTCCCAACTCAAGATCTATTCTTTAGCTTATAAAGATTATGTTACTTTAGATAAATCCAAAACAACAATGTTAGAAACTTTATGAATACTAAAGAGTATGCGGAATCTACTCTTTAATACTTAGAAGAAATATCAATAAAACAGTAAAATTGAATGAACAATGATATAACCAAAAAGCTTCAATATTATTATGATGAATAATACGAGTACTCTGTCTAGTACTAAGGTTTACAACCTTAAAGCTATGCATGCAACTCTATGAATGAGATTACAATAACCAAAACCTAGGATCTCCTTTTATACACCAAGGAGTCCTTTACAAGATAACTACAAATCTTTGAAGATACTCAAGATCTTCTATAATTCAAATCATATACATATCTTTCTAACTTTATAAGATATACATTTTGAATAAGTCCATACATATCTATTCACACGTCTTTATCTTCATGCAGTCATTATCTTCTTCTGGCAGTCTTAAGTCTTCAGCAATATTAAGATCTCTTCACCAGTATTAAGTTAGTACTAGCAGTACTAACTTTTACACTAGCAGTACTAATCAGTTAGTACTGGTAGTTATAATTTGAGCTGTAACGACCCAAACCCGCTCCGGAGAGTAGGCCGAAACGTCAAAATCATGGTGTCATATCAAATCAAAATAAAGGCATAAAGTCATAAATGATAACATAGAAAACCAAAATTTTTGTATTTAAAAACCTTAAAGTTTGTGTTTTTAAGATGTATCTAGCTTAGATATAGTTGGTTGTACAAAAGGTTTAGATCAAAAATGTCAAAAGTGTGGTTTTTAAGTGATTTAAAAGTTGGTTTTTCGGAAAAGTTTGCATACTGAGGTTTGTGTTTGGACACTGAGGTTTGTGTATGCACACTGCGGTTTGTGTTTGAGTAACATGGTTTGTGCAGTTTTTGTCACTGCGATTTGTGCAATTCTCTTACTACGATTTGTGTATTGCACTATAATGCGATTTATTACATACAGGTGTTACATTTCTCTGCGGTTTATTACATTTTAAGGAAACAAAACTCTGCCAAAAATTACATTTCACTGCGGTTTGTGCCTTTTATCCCATTGCAATTTGTGCATACTCACTGCGATTTGTGTAATTTACTCACTGTTGTTTGTGTTTTTCATTACACTGAGGTTTGTGACATACATGAGTTACATTTCACTGCGGTTTATTGCATTTTAAAGAAACGAAACTCTGCCAAAAATTACATTCCACTGCGGTTTGCGCACTTTATCTCACTATGGTTTATGTTATTTATTCACTGCGGTTTATGACATTTCACTGAGGTTTGTGACACTGCGGTTTGTGACATTTCACTGAAGTTTGTGACACTGCGGTTTGTGACATTTCAAGAAAAAGTTAATGTCAACGGTTTATCTTAGATTAGTAAAATCCCGTGTAGTATTCAGTTATTTTCTCGGTTAATCAAGATTAGTAAAATCCTGTGAAATAACAAGGACTAAATCACTTATAACAACAACCATCTTTAAATTAATTATCATCATCACTAAATCGACAAATTATTTCATTTCACATTTTCATGTAATTCAAATGAGTTTATCATTAGCAGGAAAATGTCATTGTTGACGGGGCTAAAACGTCCCTATGAATTGATAGAAATAATTACAGGTCATGGGCAAGTCGTATGTTGTTGTACATCAAAGGCAAGGAAAATGGCAAGTTACTTGTTGATTCAGTTCTTAACGGACCTTTCCCATTATGGTCAATGGTAGATCCAGGAAATAAAACAACTCTAGCAATGATAAGAGCACGAAACTTACACGGATCTCACAGATGAGGAAAAGATTAGCGAATCATTTATTATCAAGGCAACAAACATTGTTTTGCAAGGTTTACCTCAAGACATTTACAATTTGCTTAATCATAATGAAGATGCAAAGCAGATTTGGGAAAGAGTCAAATTACTCATTCAAGGGTCAGAGTTATCATTGCAAGAGCGAGAGTCCAAGTTGTTTGATGATTTTGACACATTTACATTCATGCCTGGGAGAGACATTCATTAGTTATTTCATACGGTTTTCCTAGCTGATCAATGTATTGCTACGATTGGAATGACAATGAAACCACTCTAAGTCAACACAAAGTTTGTCAATCATCTTCAACTTGAATGGAGCAAATTTGTCACGGATGTCAAATTAGCCAAAGACATGCATACCACTAACTTTGATCACTTGTATGCTCATTTAAGGCAACATGAAGCTCATGCAAATGAAGTTCGTCTACAAAGAAAAAGGTATCCGGATCAGATAGCCTTGGTTGCTAATTCTCTAACTTGTTTAAACCCGACTCAGTATTATTAGAGCTTATCTACAAGCTCCAGCTTATTTACATAAGTTGGTACAACCCTATAAGCCCATCCATTTCTGGCTTATCTTCCAATGTAAGCATTTAATGACTATTTGGGTGATTTAAATGATTAGCTTATTCAGTTAAGCTTTAAACAGGCTTAACTGAATAAGAACTGGCTTATTAGGTAATAAGGAGCTTATTGAGCTTATTAGGTAGTTTCCAAATATATGTTAAACGAAATTGTATTAAAGTTAAATATAAATTCAATACACAATTTAAAAGTAAACTAAACTTTTATTGATAATGAAAAGATTACAAGCTTAGAAAAGGAAATTACATTAACAAAAAGACAATAAGCTGAAAATAAGCTAAAGCTACTACTAAAAGCTACCTTCCAAACTACATATGACACTGCCTCTATTTATAGTGACCGAGAGAAGGATCCAGAAGAAGAGGAGCGTCCCCAATCATTCAATCTTGGCCCTTTATTTATAACAAACCTTCAATCCATCTGTTTTAGCCCTTGGATTACTTCTATGACTTCTCATCCAATAGGAGTGCTTGGGATTGCCAACGTGGCCTGCTGTGATGTCAGAGGTGCCACGTTAGCCTTTTAGAAGGGAGAGGTTATGGTGGATTGGTATTAATTTTACCCTGCTCTTATATGTTGTGGTGAAATAGGAGGGAAGGGGATAATAAACAGTGAAATTGACCAGGTGTATCGCTTGACTTGGGTCAGAGTTTTGAAGTTTGGGCTTTTATTCGGGTTTGGACTATTTGGACTTGGATTTGGATAAAAGGCTTATTAAAAGGGCTAGGATTAATTATTATGTGGAGAGTGGAAAGCTTTTACCCGTACTTTTATTTGTTTTGTAAAAATGAGAGGGAAGGGATGGGTGAATAGTAACGTTTGACTAAGGTGTTTATAACTCTGACTTTGACCCGAGAGTTGGACTTGGGCTTATATCATTTCAAATGGGCCAAGGTATGGATAATGGTTTTGGACTATTTGATTTATGGACTTGTATTAAAATAAGGCTTAGGTATACTTCAAATGTTAATGGGCTGACCCAGTCCACAAAACGGGTACTCGTTGGCCCATTAATGAATATGCCTTTGGCTTTGTTTTTCCACGCTCTTCCAATCTCGTGCTCGGTTTTGTCCATTTCGGCTTCGTTTTTGGTCCTTTTATGATATATCCGTTACCTTCATAATACAAATCACAAAACACACATATACAATGCATTTTTCATGTATTTTTGGTTATTTAAGCTCATTTTAATAAGGAAAATGATATGTGATTAAACACATATCAAGTGCATTGCTTTCGACTATTAATATACGAACTAAATCATAAACTATTCCGGAGTCTTATTCGTGCAATGAACATTAAATGCTACTTCCTTTTAATAGGGGAGTTAGTTGAGGAAGGTTCATCTCGAGAAATGTGCGCGCTCTTCTTTAAATTTCAAACGTCTTTATCGATCTTACTAGACACGTGTACGGGCCGATGCTTTTCTTTCGCTGCTATATAGTTTCCTCATATTTTTACCTTTTCATTCTCTGCAAACTATAGATTGTTTTCCTTGAGGTAACTTTTTCTTTTTCTTTCCTTTCATGGATTCCAAATTTACATTCGCTTCGCAAACATGTACATTAACGAGGGAAAGACTAAATCAATTTGTTATTGATTTTGACATTCCCCAGGATGTTAAGGTCATCCTTCCTAAGAAATCGCAAACCATATTAGATGCCCCTTTGGGTTACGTTGGTCTGTATACTCATCACTTTTCCCTTTCTAATTTAAGGCTTCCTGTTCCTCTTTTCATATGTAAGGTCTTGAATTATTTCAAAGTACACATCTCCCGCTTTAATCTATTTGGTATGGTGAAATTAACCACCTTTGTCGTGATGTGCAAAGCTTACAGAGGTGAGCCTTCTGTCGATCTCCTCTGATCTTTCTTAAACCTTGGTCCTGCGGGTGACTGGTTGACTCTCTCTAATAGGGGGGGCTGATGTCCCCAAGGCCCTTCATAATCCCATAACCCATTTGGGGAGCTGGAAAGGTAGTTTCTTCTTTATTGAGAACAAAATCATCCCTTCTGACTATCCAGAACTCCTTCTTGGCAAAAATAAGTTAGACAAAAAAATCCTTCAAGGATAAAGTTCCTTTGCACCCTAAAATGGACCCTTTGTATGACCAGATAGCCAAGTATCCTTGTATTGTTTGAACTTTTCCGGACCCCATTCTCTACCTTACAGGTTTGAAGACTACTTGGGAACATAGTCCTAAGAAACCTGTCATTTATCATCGGGGACAAGGTATATTTGCTTCTTTATGTATCTTGTGGTTTAACTCATTTATGCTTTTGTTTTATTAACATAGGTGTTTTGTAAAGATGGACTTTAGGAGTTTTATGCTTAGAGGAGTTGATGGTGAGTTGAATTTTCTACTTGCGGAAGTCGCTAGTGAAGGTCGAAACTCCCCATTTGTGAAATATATGAACAACAATGCCCCCGTTATTGATGTTACTCCTCTATCTTCTGTTTACCCCTCAAATGTTGTTGAGAATGTTGCTGATTCTGATGATCCTTCCTATGGGGAGGATGAACAAACCTTAATTGGTCCATCTTTATCTCCTCACCTTGAGGCTAGCAAAAAATTCAAAATTCTCAGCAAGAGGAAGGTTGCTTCCGGTGCTCCTGGGAAGGCCTTGCCTCCGAAAGTTCAAAAGGTGTCTGCCCGGGCTAGTAAGGTTGCTGGTGAGGCTTCTACTCCTCTGGATGTTGACAGCGATTCTGATATCCATGGTATGCTCTGATCTTCTTCAAAATGGACCTCTATGTGATTTTTGACAATATCATCATTTATTCTTCGTTTTTTGCTTATAGAATTTCCTTCAGCTAAGGAGTTGAAGGATGCGACAGACTGTCATTGGGTTGTTGCGCATGTTACTCCTCCATCTTGGAAACAACATCTTAGCGAGATAAGCATAGAGCAGCTTTATGATATTCATGATAGGGCCTATATGAGGCAAGCTGTTCTTGATAATGTGTTGAATAGCAGGACTCGAGAACTTATCTCTGCACTCCATAAGGCAAAAACTTCTTATGATACTATTCGAGCACGAGAGCTTGACAAGGATAGGGCTTATGCTGAATTGGGAAGAAAGTGTAATGAGGCTCTTCAGGATTTGGATAAGAATCCTCTTGTCTCTGATATGCGTGCTGAGATCAAAGATTTGCAGGGACAAGTGGATGGTCTTCATAGTGAGTACGGCAGGCTTATACTTGAAGAGAAAAAATAGGTTGGTTATGAATAGACTTTGTCTTCTCTTCGGGCTAAAATCGAAGGCATTAAGTCTGAAAGGGAGAGACTCAAATCTTCTGAAATTAAATTGTTACAGGAGATAGACAGCTTGAAGCGAGGCAGTTGATGTTTCCACAGAGTTTCTCGACCAGCTATGATCTTTTCCAGTGAGATCTATGCCTCGATTTCCTAAATCGTGAGACAAGTCACACTTCTATTACTCCTATGAACCATCGCTTCTCCTACAGGACCTGGAGTCGCCTGTCATATTCTTTACAGATCCGAACATGGACCGCTATGCGACACCATGGCACAGTCTCTCTTCCTCTATGTCTAGAGAGATGCCACATATACTTTGTGCCAGAAGCGATTTACTTCTATGACCATTTTGACCCCTCTAAATTGCTACCAAGTCCAAATAACCAATGTGAACCTCTTCTAGAATCATAGTAGCAGCTTATGCACCTACTTGGACCAAGCCTTGGTCAAATTTGAGAAGCACATGGCTTGCTTTTGTCCTACTTCAGCCGCGGCATACCCCAATCCCAAACACCTCACCAAAGCTACTTCCTAGCTTATACACCACATCTACTAGCTTCTCCACATCCCTACCTAGCTTGTACACATGTCCCATCTCAGATTTCAAGCATACCTTAAGCCTTAAGGGTCCTTTACCTATAAATAGGAGCCATAACACTTCATTTTTCTTCATCCCCCACTTCCTCCTCTATAACCCTTCATAGTAGCAACTCCTTGCTCAATATGAATTCTAATAGATCTTAAGAAGTCTCAAGTACAGAAAGGAAGCAAAAGAAACCAAGAAACGAAGCCCGGGAGTCGTTACTCTAGCCGTACGAAGCCGAAAGTCCCGATTCTGACCCGTTTCCACCATTTTTGCTCCTTGAAGCTCAAACCCAGGTTTTGAATGTTCTACTTCTGCTACTACACCCTTATAATGTTCATATGATCCTAAATATACTCTTGTTAAAGTTTCATAACTCAATTCATGCTCATTTTCCATTTTGATCCAAAACCGTACACCCGAAACCCTAATTTCGCGTTTTTCTTAAAACTAAATGTTATAATGATTAAATATTGTTATAATCTATCCTAGCATGCTTAACTAATGTTAAAATAACCACTTTATTGATTAATGAAGGAATTTGAACTTAAAACCCGCGCGTTTACGTTTTGAAACCCTAATTTGACCCGTTTTGCTTCCTAGCTTAACGAATTGTTATTTTAAACTTGTGTTGCATTAAAACTTCATATTTTAGTTTATTATAACTTATAAATGTCTATTAAAATGTTAAACTAAGCTTGCATGGCAATTTGGACATGTTTTGTAATTATAATCCATGCAAGGGGTATATATCGTAACTTTTAGAAACTTATAACTAAAAGGACTAAAAGTGTCATTTTATCAAAGTTATAACTCCAGGGATCTATTATGTCACTTTTCAAAGTCCAAGGTTTACTTGGTATATCTTTCAAAGTTGAAGGACCAAAGTCGTAAAAGTGCAAACCTTAGGGGTCTATTTGCAATTTCCTAGAACCCTAGGGTCTAAAATGTAACATTTTGAAAAAGTATAAAATCATATCCAAAACATTACAAGACATAACTTTAATTAACGCTTCTCGTGCTTAACATTTCCATATATTGATTAAAACGCTTAAAACCGATTATATCGTATCACAATACTAGGGAGCTTCATATTAAGGAGTTTCATCTTGGTATTATGTTCTGACTGAGTTGTTGGGTTTACGATTTAAAGTGCCCTAGCTCCTCAAACGTTTACTGAATGACTTCTGAATTATGATGGCCCGAACAGTGATACAATAATTCCAAACTCTTCAATCAAACTCATAACTCTTAAACCAAAGTTCTAAAGTACAATCTTCCTATCATTTTACTATATCAACATTCCCCGGTTAAGATTGTGATAAGGTCGTCAGCTTTCATTTCAGAATATTTATTACATCTACCTACCAGGTGAGTTCATAGCCTCGCTTTTCAATCTTTTGAATGTTTTATAAACCCGCGAGGGGGATACATGCTTGTTACAAACTCTTTTACATACTCGTTTATCTTATAACAATGTGATTACTTTTCAAAGGCTTAATGAATTCATAACCTCATATTTCAATCTTTTGAATACTTTATAAACCTGTGATACCTGATATAAACCATGAATGCAAGTGTTTTCTAAATGTATGCTACCCAGATATATTATTGCCTAAGTAGCTTCCAGTGCCATTATTTCCATATCATGAATCATTAATTACTTGCATTGCGAGTGAACGCGAATATTGTGAATAGATCTATTGGGGGTGATTTCCCTGTTAATGTATTGATGTCATGAGCTTAGATGCAATAATAATGTTACCCTGATTTTCCATGATAATTGTATTCGTTGCAGTTATTACCATTATAGTGACTTGCATTCAACCATATGATAATATTCAACTGTTTTCCCCTGATAATAATGTTCTCCATGATAATTATCACAATAATGCCAATATTTCCATATAATAACCTGTATTCAATTATTACATTCAAACCTATGAATTTCACTCAACATTTGTGTTGACCCTTTTTAGCATGTTTATCTCAGGTAATTAAGCAAGTTGCGGCACGTAGTGGCATAGACTCGAAGATGGCTGAACTGTTATCATTCAAACATAATGTTTTAGATTTTGGGACCTGCATTTTGTAAAAACTCTGATTATAATGAATGATAACATATCTTTTGAATAAACGTCTCTTTTGGGTCGTTTTCTATGATTATGATTGTTGTATCCATGAAGTAATACCCCAGATTAGCTTCTGCTGCTATATTGTAAAAATGGGGGTGTTACAGATTGGGCATCTCCTAAGACACCAACGGAGATCCGCCAATTTTTAGGTCTTGCTGGTTACTATTGAAGGTTCATCGAAGGATTTTTGAATATTGCTAAGTCAATGACAAAACTTACTCAGAAAGGAATCAAATTCGACAAGGGTAAAAAAGAAGAAAACGCTTTTCAGTTAATAAAGCAGAAGTTGTGCACTGCGCCAATTCTGGCTTTACCTGAAGGAAGCGAAGACTTTATGGTCTACTGTGATGCGTCACACAAGGGTTTAGGTGCTGTATTGATGCAGAGAGAGAAGGTGATTGCTTATGCTTCCCGATAACTAAAAGTTTACGAGAAGAACTACACCACTCATGATTTAGAACTTGGATCGGTAGTGTTTGCCCTAAAGATATGGAGATACTATCTATATGGAACCAGATGCACCGTATTCACTGATCGTAGAAGTCTACAACATATTCTCGATCAAAAGGAGCGTAACATGAGGCAACGCCGTTGGCTTGAATTGTTAAGTGATTACGATTGCGACATTCGTTATCATCCAGGGAAGGCAAACGTAGTGGCCGATCCGTTAAGCCGTAAGAAACCAATCAATGAGTAGCGTAAATTATAACGCACAATGTAGACTGATTCTCTATATCGTCCACTCTCTTTTTTAGACGAATAGCAACTACTACTCGGCGAGGCGATCTATTTTTTCACACACACACACACGTACATGCTCTTTTTCCTAAAGCTTTTGGTCTCAGATGAGAGCAAATATCAGTGATGGCATTTCCATCAGCTGCACAAAAAAAAATCTCTGAAACAAAATACACATCCACAAACACACTCCTCCTCTACACATACTCCACACTCAAACAACTATAACCTACCAACACTAGCGCAACACACCTCACTACTCTCATAACACCAAAGCGTCTCTTACACACACTCACACACCTCCATAGCGAGTGGTGTAGAGTACTAGGGGGGTGTGAAGAGGAGAGCTGATTCTGACATGAATGAATGATAAACTGAAATTATAACGTATCAAAAACACTGACTGTTTATCTACCACACACATATCCTCACATCTCCTCTCATATACTCTCTCTATGTGTTTGGTGGGAAATAGCGCTACTCACCAAGCACGATGAATCTAAACACTATAAAAGGCGGTGCGTGTAATGTATGTTTAATGTTTTTGATAATTAAATTTGGATTATTTTGGAGGACGAGCGTAATATTTCTGAGCAAAATAATGCGAGCGCGAGACACATATGAAATGTAACTAGAGCAGCGACAATATTTTATATAAATTTTAGATGTCTAGAACTTTTTTGCGAGAGAGCGCGTGTGTGATATTCGAGAGTTTGTGTTAGGTTGAGTATTATAGGTTTGAAGATATAGTGAGTGGGGGATAGTAGATTAGAGGTGAGACGTGCCTTCTCTCAAAAAGCTAGTGTTAATATATATTATTTTAGTGAAATTGTGAAGGGATATTATATTTTTTTGAAAGTTTAAGGTATTTTAGAATGTTTAGAGAGATTTTTATTATAGGTATATTCTACAATCTACAACTATATATATATAGTGGAGAGGTGGGTTTGTTTTAAGTGGTTGTTTTTGGGGGTTTTTGGTGAGAGATGCGAGTTGGGGGGGAGGGTTTTATTAGGTTATTGTTGGTGATTGGTTAACTTGAGTCTATAGTGATGTGAGAAGAATAGAATAAGTGTTATTGAGATACATAAGAGAATAGAGTTGATTATTAAGTATGATAAAAGTAGAATAGTAGTGATGGGAGTAAAGGGAGATATTATATAAATAAATGTTGTTTTGGTAGTGTGTTGTGTAGTTATTTAGTTTAATTGTTGTGATTAATTTGGGGGGTTGTTGGGGGTGGTGTTTTGGGTGTGGGTTTGAGTTGGTGGTGATGGGTGGGTGGAGTTGTGAGGGGGTGGGGTGGTTGGTGGTGGGTTGGGTGTGGTAGTTCTATAGTGGTGGGGGTGAGGGGTGGGGGTTGTGGGGTGTATGTTGGGTGTGATGTGTGGATGTAGGATGGTTTGTTTTTCTGTAATTTGGTGGTGGGTTGATTTGTGAGGTTGTTGTGTGAGTGTGTGGTGTGGGGGGGTGTTTGGGGTGTGTTGTTGGGTGGTGTGTTGTGGGAGTGTGGTGTGGTTGGTTGGTGTGTTGGTGGGGGGTTTGGGGTGGGTTTGGGAGTGTAGTGTGTGTGTTGGTGTGGTGGGTGGTGTGGGTGGTGTTTTGTGTGTGTGAGGTTGGAGGTGAGTGTTGGGTATGGTGTTGGTGTGTGTGTTTGGTGGGGTGGTGTTTTGTTGGTGTGGGGGTGGTGGGGGTGGTGGTTTTTTGTGTGGGTGGTGGGGGGTGTGTGTTGGGTGAGGGTTTTTGTTGTTGTTGAGGGTGGGGTTGAGGTTGTTGTGGGTTGGGGGGGGTGGGTGGGTTTTTGTGGTGTTGGGGTGGTGGTGGTGGGGGTGGTGGGGGGTTGAGTAGAGGTGAGAGAGGGGTAGAGTGTGATGTGGGTTGTTTGGTGTTGTGAGGGATTGGGAGATGTTGGATTGTGGGGGGGTTGAAGTGGAGTTGTTTGTTTTGTTTTTGTTGGTGGGGTGTGTTTTGGTGGGTGGGGTGGGGTGGGGGGGGGTGTTTTGTGTTTTGGGTGTTTGGTTTTTGTTTGTGGTTTTGGGTGGATTTGTGTTTTTTGTAGTTGGGGGGTGTGTGTGGGTGTGTGGTGGTGGATGTTGGGTTGGGGTTGTTTGGTGGAGTTGGTGTTGTGATTGTGGGTGTGGGTGTGGTTGGGGGGGGGGTTGTGAGTTGGGTTTGGGTTGGTGGGTGTGTTTGTTTGTTGGTGGGTGTTTTGGGGGTGGTGGGGTTTAGGGTTGGGTGGTGGTGGGTGAGTGTGTGTGGTGTGTGGAGGGTTTTGTTGTGGTGGGGTTTGGTGGTTTTTTGGTGTGGTTTTGGGTTTTTTGAGTTTGTGTGGTTGTTCCAATCAGGTATCTCAGGTTGTAGTAACAAACCTGCAGACCTTTGATGCTCATCTTCTACTTCCAATTACGCTTAATACTTACTAACACCACCAACTATATCCTTCCTCATACTCGGCCACCAATTCGTATACCTAATATCATACTACATCTTACTCCCTCCAGGAGGAACAAAATACTTCGTCGCATGCGCCTCCCTTATAATCAAAGTCCTTATATCGCCTACCATAAGAATCCAAATTCTATCAAAAAATTATAACCCACCACCATCTCTTTTCTCTATTTGTTATTCCAAGCCACGCAACATCTCTGTTGACGTGTTCTCTGCTTTGGACGTCTCAACCTATACCACTAACATCTTCTCTCTAATCTCAATTTGGATCGTCATACATATATCTCAAACTCATCTTGGCTTCACTCCTCCCTTCCTACTTCATGCATTAACAACTACGTTCGCCCTTTCCCAGATGGTACTTGGTCTCGCAATAACAACCCCTAAATAACTCCATCCATCGTCTCTGCCTCAGGTTCAATCCTTCTGATTGAAAATGTGTCGAAGACTTTTATGATCCGTATAGATCACATTCTTCATCTCGTACACATAATGCCTCTATCATTTTAGAGCAAAACCATCACGCCTAAGTCCATAACGTGAGTCGTGTCGTTCTTTACATGAATCTCCAATTGTCGCGTCGTATAAGCAATCACCTTCTCTCTTCGTCTAAGCAAGAATCCTAACCCTTGCTCCACGTATCACTATGAAATTGTCTGATCCTTCCGGTAATGCCAAGATCGGATCATTACCCATATCGTTCCTATAACTTCCGAAAATCTTCCTCTTCACTCTGCTTCGACCTTGTTGGGCTTCAGATGACACTTCTCTTTCTTCAACAGCTCTAAATTCATCTTCAAATTCAACTCGTGCTCCTCCTTAGACTTCGTGTAGACCTAAATGTCGTTGATAAACACGGTGACAACTTGTCTATATACGGTCGTGTACACCCGGCTCATTAACTCCATGAAAACCGTTGGTGCATTGGTTAACCCAAAAGGCATAAACGTAAGCTCAAAGTGTCCATAACGCATCCTAAAAGCAATCTTTGGAATCTCATCTTCGTGCACCCTCATTTGGTGACAGCCCGAATAAAGATCTATCTTACTCAAATCACGATAATCCATACATATCCTAAACGACCCATCCTACGTATTGACAAACAATACATGTGCTTTCTCATAGCGAATAACTAGGTCGATTAAAACCTTTACTTTGCAGCTCTTGCAATTATTCCAACAACTTAACTCATCCGTTCCACTACTTCAATCACATAGGCACAACTCAGAAGATGTGAACTAACATCAACTCTAAGATCACATAATACATATATCAAACGAACTCGAAGGACCACGATAAATCGAATAGGGTAATGCACGAATATCGAACCGACTATGAACAAATACCAAGACTTTACATGTACCAATTTTGGTAAGGATTCAAAAATCACAAAAACTCAAAAGAAAACAAACCGAATGTATGTATTGATAAGAAAAACAAACCATCGACACAACAAACGTACCATCGACGCAAGAGACACCTATTGAATAACACCACGTATCACGACCTATAAATAAAAGAATATGAACCTTGTACAAAATCAATTTTTCACCCGCGAGAATTATCTTCCATAATCTTTATATTACTCATTTTTAAAACCGTAGAATCATATCAGTTAATAATGTAAATCATTTTTAAAAAATAATTTTAAATGAAATTTTCATAAACTTATTTTAAATATAGTCTTCATAAAAAATCAAGGGATGGCTATAAAAGAAATGTGTTGGCATAATATTTGTAAAATAATTCAATTTAAAACAAAGTTTTCGACACTTAACAAATATCTCATTAAATACAAAAATCACTTCAACATTATTATTATTTCAAAAAAAAAATTTCCATAGTGTGTTACTAACAGAAACGCGTGACTCAAAACAAAAGACACTATTATCTCAAAAAGGGACTTCAAACACCTTAAGAACTTCAACACCAAAATATTATTTGAAAACGAACACGTACCAACGAAACTTAAGAAGAAACATCAAGAACCAACTAAATCGTAGAGACTCACCGATAATAACGATCAAAGAACAGAAATCAAAGAGTACCGACAAAAGAAGCAAATCGAAACGTTGAACGGAGGACATAGAACACCAGTTCTATCATAATACCAACAAGGAATACTAACACGAGAGTTAGGTATCTCAAACGAAACGAGCTATTAACCAACATAGGATCGCTATAAGAATACCAAACCGGTATCCAACGATATCCGCAAACAAGTAGATAAAGGAAATCTTACTATCCACTCAAAAAACCCCCCCCCCCCCACCCCCAAACATTATTTTGGATTGACAAAATAAATCCCATCATAACACATCTTACACTACCACATAACACCCAACATCAATTAATAAAATCAAGGTCACAAGTCCATGTGTGTGATGCCTTGATAATTATGTTGGCCACCAGAATTATATTTGCATCTTTTGCACACGTATACTTACTCCCAAGACTACACATCTTGACGATAACACGCATCTATACAAACGTACCACATAGCAAATCTCATACAATTCTAACATGATGCTCTATCAAAACAACACATATACACATAAGGATAAAATCCCAAAATGATAGAAAGAAGGACGAAGATTTCAAGCCCTAAATACAGAAAAAAAATCCAAGTGAATTCACTGATGACCGCGATGTGTAGAGATAACAGATGAAATAAACTTATGCTGGGCCTCGCTTGGTTTTGAACTTGCTTTCACAAGAGTCACCCGACTTCGCAGACAAGTCTTATCTATGATCATTCCGAGAGGAAATCCCCGGTCGAAACCTCTTCTTCGATTCTCCTAACATCCATCCCTCCTTTGGTTCCTCGAAACGCTCCTCTTCAATTGGCTCCCATTCTACATCTCTCGTTGTTGAATCACTCACAAGTCGAGATCATACTCATAAGTGAGAAAGAAAACAAAAACACATAAATAATACCAAAAGGTGCAATTCATATTAGGTACTTAAATAATGGTGAAAAACCAAAATTTATTATATCTATATATATATAATATATAAATATAATAATATAATATATAAAATAAATATATATATATATTACTACTATGACAAGTATAGACTAAATAGACAAAATAAAAACTTCAAATATATGAAAGTATTAAACCTAAGTAACGTACATGTAAACACATAGATCCTAAAAATACAACTAGATAAGGTTCCTAGGTTATAGTCTAGGACAAACCATCTAGTTCTCTATAACCTGCTTTATACCAATCTGTCCAAAGTACAACCCTGCAGGCAAAATCATACAGGCGTATCGATAGGCATCATCACAACACAGGCGTAACATAGAGAAATACTAAATGACATTAAATTCCAATATAAGAAAAGACACACAGTGGACAGAAACACCTACAACATTTGATTCCATTCATTTTCATATAGTGCAACCAACCAAAACAAAACAAATGAACATGGATTTCCGCAATGCAAGCCTATGGTCTAGCTAATTCATCTTCCTAACTCTTCACACGTTTTGCTTACCTGAAAACGATGCTAAAAATGTCTACACAATTGTTGGTGAGAGTTTACAGGGTTTAGACTCACTTATGACTTAACCGTCGATCAACAAAAAACAACATTTATGACCTATATGCAATTCTATTCTATCAACAAAATAATTCACATATAACTGAGGTGGATCGTACCCCTCCGTCCCAACAATCACTATCATCTGGGGTGGATCATACCCCGCTGTCCTACAATTCTGTCTCAACGCAAGACTGACCCACTTAGACGTAGCTAAGTCATTCCGTCTACACACATAGGGCCATTCCCATCCTCACATGCACCACGCCTTACCACAATTCCATCACATAGCAATAGCACCATATATTTCGACACTTAAAAACACATATCCACGGTTCATAATTAAAAAACAGTTTTGCATTCATTTTTATCAAAATATAAGTAAAAAGTGGACTGGAAAACTCAGCCTACGATGCAAAGCAAATCCAAACTCTCGCCAATTAACCTTGCAATAAGCTATACAAAACATACACACATTTTACCATCAATTAGGTCTCTCTCCCACAAGTCGATGTAACAATCACATAGCGATGGATACTGTGTACCCTAACTTGATTTAACTCGCTATATACTCATCACAACTTGCTAACCTCAAGGTTACCTTATAAAAACATACATCTTAACTTTCTTTCATGCATTTTATCCCATTTTTATAGTCCACAAGTGACTCTAAATAAAAAACTAAAAACACCTAATATTTCTTCTCCTTACATCCCATAGCTCCCTAATGAGTTTGACTTTCTACGATTTTTGGATACAAAATAATAGTGAGTGGAAATCCATTAGTAATAAAAAATCAACAACACAATGTGGTCTAGAATTTGACCTGATTACGACGTCGAAAAAGTTTATGCTTGAGCAGCCCATTTAAACACAATAGGAAAAATCTACAAAAAAACTAAAAAATCATAACCATCATGAAGCTTGCTAGCAGTAAGCAAGACCTTAAATTAAAAGACTTTTGATATGGTTTTTAAACCTCAACAAACACAAGACTCAAGAATCTGCCTCAAAAACTCAGTTTTGACAACGAATCTTATTTGATTAATTTGACTAACTTTCACTCACTTTTAATTCATGAAACTACTTGGGTTGGAAAGTAGACTCTCTGTAGTTAATTTTAAGCTCAATAAAATCATTAAAAGCTATCCGTATGACTGAGATGTGGCTCTCGCAAGATGACCTATAATTTTGTCCAGATTTCTATTCTAAATTTAGCATAATTAACCCTAATTAACTTACTTAAAACCCTAATTATTATCCCTCAAAAGATTTTTAATGATCGAAACCTCTTAATTATAGAAACTTAATCATAAATATAAAACCCTAATCCATCCTTAATGATTGTTACGTTAAATAAAATCAATTGAATTGAAAAAGGATTTAGAAAACAATACTATTAACTCTGAAAATCAAAACCCTAAAAAATTTTGGGTTTTCTTCTTGTTATTGAGGTTCCAACACTGGTTAGGCTTCACATGACAAACTTCTCTTTCCTCTTCTTCACCACAGCTCTTAAAATTCATTCTTCAAATGCGACTCGTGCTCCTTCTTAGACTTTCCGGTGTACACCTAAAAGTCTTGTTAAACTGATACAACTTGCCTATATAACGTCTAGCACACATGCACCCAATCTTAACGTCCATGAAAAATCGCTGGTGCATTGGTCAACCCAAAAAAACATAGCCGTAAACTCATAGCGTCCATAACGCATCCTAAAAGCAGTCTTTGGAACGCTCAATCTTTGTGCACACCTCAAATTTGTTGTCACGCTCCGAATAAAGATCTATCATACTCAACTCGCGATAAATCTAAGCTCATCCTAAACAGAAACCAAACCCATCCTACGTATTGACAAACACTACATGTGCTTCCCTCATCGCGAATAATTAGGTCATTTAAAACCATTACCTTGCAGCCTACTTGCATTATCCAACAACCTCTTTCCATCCTCCCGTAGAGCGCTAAACAACACGGGCCCTTCCGCATACGATGTCGCTCCCTTGTACTAACTCTATACGAAATCCTAACTTCACGCTGAACGGGTATACTATAAATCCTTAGAAAACACTTTGGGAAACTCACATACTACAGGTATATCACATAATTTTGACTCATCTACTTTGGTACTTCTACGAGACCTCGCATTCACATTAGTTTGTTTCCCCACGAACCTCAAGCACCTTCAAATCCACCAAAGGCATTTTAACCATCTCTTCATGGTATACTTTCTCGGCCTTATACTTCATAACCAATTCTCTCATACGACTATATCAACCCTCTCATAACCAACGGTACTAGATCTATAGTGAAATGAGAACCTTCTAACTCTAACAACTTAACTCATCAGTTTCACTACCTCATTCACATAGGCACAACTCAGAAGATGTGAACTAACATCAACTCTAAGATCACATAATACGGACATCAACCGAATTCGAAGGACCACGATAAATCGAATAGGGTAATGCACGAATATGGAACCAACTATGAACAAATACCAAGACTTTACATGTACCAATTTTGGTAAAGGATTCCAAAAAATCACAAAACTCAAAAGAAAATCAAACCAAAAAATATCCAAAAAAAAAAAAAATATATTAAAAAAAAAACAATAAACAAACCGAATGTATGTATTGATAAGGAAAACAAACCATCGACACAACAAATGTACCATCGACGCAAGAGACACCTATTGAATAACACCACGTATCACGACCTATAAATAAAAGAATACGAACCTTGTACAAAATCGATTTTTCACCCGCGAGAATTATCTTCCATAATCTTTATATTAGTCATTTTTAAAACAGTAGAATCATATTAGTTAATAATGTAAATCATTTTTAAAAAAATAATTTTAAATGAAATTTTCATAAACTTATTTTAAATATAGTCTTCATAAAAAAAAATCAAGGGATGGCTATAAAAAGAAATGTGTTGCATATTACTTGTATAATTCAATTTAAAACAAAGTTTTCGACACTTATCAAATATCACAATAAATACAAAAATCCACTTCAACATTTATTAATATTTCACAAAAACATTTCCAAGTGAGATACAAACAGAAACGCGTGACTCAAAACAAAAGACATTATTATCTCGAAAAGGGACTTCAAACAACTTAAGAACTTCAACACCAAAATATTATTTGAAAACGAACACGTACCAACAAAACTCAAGAAGAAACATCACGAACCAACTAAATTGTAGAGACTCACCCATAATAACGATCAAAGAACAGAAATCAAAGAGTACCATTACTCTTGACAAAAGAAGCAAAGCGAAACGTTGAACGAAGGACATAGAACACCAGTTCTATCATAATACCAACAAGGAATACTAACACGAGAGTTAGGTATCTCGACGGACACGAGCTATCAAACCAACTTATGAATTGCAACGATAATACCAACCGGTATCCACGATATCCGCAAACAATAGATAGAAAGGAAATCTTACTATCCACTCAACTATCCAAAATACATCCCATCATAACACATCTTACACTACCACATAACACACAACATCGATCAATGTAATCAAGGTCACAAGTCCACATGTGTGATGCCTTTATAATTATGTTGGCCACCATAATTATAATTGCATCTTTTGCACACGTATACTTACTCCTAAGACTACACATCTCGACGATAACACACATTTATACAAACGTACCACATAGAAAATCTCATACAATTCTAACATAATGCTCCATCAAAACAACACATATACACATAAGGATAAAATCCTAAAACGATAGAAAGAAGGACGAAGATTCCAAACCCTAAATACGGAAAAATCCAAGTGAATTCACCGACGACCGCGACGTGTAGAGATAACAGACGAAATAAACTTATACTGGGCCTCGCTCGAGTTTGACCTTGCTTTTATAAGAGTCATCCGACTCCGCGGGACCAGTCCTACAAGAGTCATCCGACTCCGCGGGACCAGTCCTATATATATAGATTTCGGATCAAATAAGAAGAAAACTTAAAATGAGAATGATAAAAAGAAACCACAACCACACATTTAAGATGCACCTACAAAAATAGATGCATCTCCCATTAAAATTCTCTCTCCTATTTAAAATGTGTGGAAACACAAAATATATACCAAAAAGGTGCAATCTATTCGGTACTTAAATAATGGTGAAACAATATATATATATATATAGATATATATATATATATATATATATATTTAATATTATATATATTATATATAACTCACACATATATATATATATATATATATATATATATATATACATATATATATATATATATATATTACTAGGAAGTATTAGACAAAATAGACAAATGAAAACTTTTCAATATATGTAAGTATATACTAGTTACGTACATGTAAACACATAGATCCTAAAATGCAACTATATGAAGGTTTCTAAGTTATAGTCTAGGTCAACCACCTAGTTCTCTATAACCTGTGGCTCAGATACCAATCTGTCACACCCCGCCAAAGCGGAATCGCAAGGCATGATCAATATGCATCATCACAACACAAGGCGTCAAAATAGAGAAATACTAAATGAATTAAAATCCAATATATAAAAGACACAAAGTGTCATGATAACACCTACAACATTTATCATTCAAATTCATATAGTGAAACCAACCAAGACAAAACAAATGAACATAGATTCCGCAATGCAAGCCTATGGTCCAGCTAATTCCTCTTCCTAACTCTTCATACGTTTTGCTCACCTGAAAATGATACTTAAAACGTCATACAATTTGTTGGTAAGAGTGACTGGTTTAAGACTCACTTATGACACAGCGATCAACAAAAACAACATTTACGAACATATATGCTTGGCTATTTCTATCTCACACATAAATTTCAATTTACGTCTGGGGTGGATCGTACCCCTACTGTCCCATATTTATCCTCCGCGCAAGACGGAATATTCTCCGCGCCAAGACTGAATTTCTCCGCGGCAAAGACTGACCCTACTTGACTAGCTAAGTTCGTACGGGTTCTCACACCAACGGTCATGTTTCTCCTTACATTACACATGCCTTACCCACAATTCATATCACATTGCAATAAAAACACATTGCAATCATAAGTTCGACACTTAAAAACACATATCTCGGTCATTCACACAATTCAAAAACAGTTTGCATCATTTCCATCCCAAAATATAAGTAAAAAGTGGGACTGTAAAACTCACCTCAATGCAAAGCAATCCAAACTCTTCAATTAACCTTGCAAATAATCTATACAAAACAATACACAATGTTTTTCCATCGATTAGGTCTCTCACCCAAGTCGATGTAACAATCACAACGATGGATACTCTATACCCTATCTTGATTTAACTCATCTATATACCCTTCACAACTTGCTAACTAAGTTACACCTTATAAAAACCTACATTCAACTTTCTGATTTTATCCCGTTTGTATATTTAAACAGATGACTTCCAATAACAATACTAAAACACTAATTAATTCTTCTCTTACATTACCTAGCTTCCCAATGTATTGTAGGCTTCTATGATTTTTAGATAAAAATAATAGTGAGTGTAACCATTTTATAAAAATTCAACATCACAAAGTGTCCAGAATTTGACCTGATTCGACCTTCAAAAAGTTTAGCTTGAGCAGACCCATTTAAACACTTAGGAAAATTCTACAAAAATTCTAGAAAATCATAAACATCATGAACTTGCTATAGTTGCAACCCCATCAATTAAAAAGACGTTTTGATATTGGTTTTACCTCACAAACAATTCAGAATCTGCCCTGAGAACTTAGTTTGGACAACGATATTGTTTGATCTAATTTGACTAACTTTCACTCACTTTTAATTCATGAAACAACTTGGGTTGAATGTAGGACTCTCGTAGTTAATTTAGGTCAAGAATAATCATAAAAAAACTATCTGTTGACGAGATATGGCCTGTAAGATGACCTAAAAACACTCTGCCCGATTTTCTATTCCGATTTTAAGTATAATTAACCCTTAATTACTTACCTAAAACCCTAATTATTATCCCTAAACGATTTTTGATGATCAAAACTCTTATTATAAATTAATTACAATAACTAATCCATCCTTAATGATGTTACGATAATTAAAGTCATTTGTATTGAAAAATTTAGAAAACAATACCTTAACTCTTAAAAACCAAAACCCTAAAAAATTTTGGGGTTTTCTTCTTGTTTTGTGTTGTTCGACTGGCCAAGGGAAGGAGAGGAAAAATCAAACTGATTTGGTTTAGGTTTGATTTATATTTATAGTCCTTAAAAGATAATTACCAAAAACAAGTGATAGATTTCTATTATAATTTTTTATTATAAATTTTTATTTATTTATTATTATTTACAACTTTAATACCTAATTTTTTGATTCTAGGTTAAAACCTTTGTTTATTTCGTTAAACCTTGAACTTTCTAACTAGATTTCTAACAAGCCTTCACTTCCAATTATTTCTAAAAATGGAAAGTACTCTAAAATCACTAAAATACTAACATAATATATATAATATGTATTATATATATAGTACGTACACTCAATAGCTTCTTGGACAAATACACAACTACGGATTGATTTGAACCCACCTGATCGAAAGAGATAGGGAGATCAACTCCAAAAGTAATGCTTTACATCCTTGAAAAACTTCCTCTTTTGTTGAGTTGACATTCCTTTGATAAGAAAATTCCCCGCGTGGTAGTTTGCTATATCGGCAAACCACAGGGTATTTTGATCATCATTAAAAGACGAAAAAAAAGAAATAAGTCACAACATTTTAAAGTTTCAAAGAGGGAAAGTCTCGGTAAATCTCTTTGATCAAAAACATTTTCGAAAGGTGTTTTTCAAGACGAGAGAGGAGATTCGGCTTCATAGTTTTCATGCTCCCTGGTATTGAAAACATAGAAATCAAATTCCTGAAGAAGTAAGACCCCATCTAAGCATCGTCTTTGGCGTCTTTTGTTGAAAAGAAATTAGAGCGAATTGGTCCTGGTGAAACACCACTCTTGTTTTATGATTAGATATTGTCGAAACTTCCAAACGCGTAAACAACTGCAAGCATCTCTTCTCGAGGTTGTTGTGAAGTTTGGATTCCTGCGTCCGTCATGGTCTTATCTTGCATAATGACTTGGTCGAAATGCTCTCATTCTCTGCGCCTAGGACCACACCCATTGCATAATCACTTGCAGCGCACATGATTTCAAAAGGTTGGTCCCAATTTCGGAGCAACGAGAATTGGAGCTTCCGTTAACATCTTTTTTCAATTTTTGAAAAGGCAAGAATGCAATCTTCCAAAAAATTAAAGGAGTGTTCTTCTCTAAAGATGGGTTATGGTCGATAGGGATTTTGGAAAATTCAATGATAAATCCTTCGATAGAACCAGCATGCCGGAGAAAAGTCTGATTTTCCTGATGGTTGTCGTGTAAGGGTAGCTTAGAATAATAAACATCAACTTTGGCCTAATCGACTTCATCCTTTCTAGAGATCTATGTCCCTAAAACAATGCCTCTTTAACCTAGAAAAGGGCTCTTTTCCCCAATTTAGTGCTAATTGGTGTCTTCACACCATTTAAGCATTTTTGTCTAAATTACAAGACCACGAGGAAAAAGAATCTCCAAAACTGAAAAAATCGACCATAAAAACTTCCATTGGTTTTTTCTAATCATGTCGTGAAAAATGGTCATCAGACAACGTTGTAAAAGTTTTCCAGAGCATAGCACAAACCGAATGGCATGCGACGTACCCGAAATTCCGTATGGGCACGTAAAAGTAGTTTTCCTCTTGATCTTTAGTATCAAATGGGATTGAAAATACCCTGAAAAACCATCTAAGGAAACAATAAAAATTCGTTGCGGCTAATCGCTTAACATAAGCCAAGAATGGTAACGAAAATGGGTCTTTACAAGTTGCTGCCTTCGTTTACCTACATAAATCGAAGCAAACTCTCCATCCCGTGACTAATCTTTTAGGCACCAGCTCAATTTCTCGTTTGTGACAACGGTCATACCCTTTTTTTTGGATCACAATGGACCGGACTAACTCATGAACCTTCTGAAATCGGATAAAATCATCCCGCGTCAAGAAGATTTTCTACATCTTTCCTTTGAAGAACGTCGTGGATTTTATTGTTAACCTCCTTTGAAGTTCTGAATGTTCATAATCATCTTCTAAAAGGATTTGAGTGAGCAAAACTCTGTATCTATTTCCTTGGAAATCAGAAGTTTTTCAATCAATTGCCTTGATTCGCTTTTTCAAACGATAAAGAGTGAGTCATTATCAACTTGGCTCAATCTTTGAAATTATAACTGTAAGCATGTTATTTTCCCTCTAAAACGCATAACACGAATAGCGGATGAAACTCTTTAAGTTTGACTTCAGGATTTCATCTTTTGGTTCAAAGAAGTAGCATATTCGACTGAAGACTTCTTTGGTCAATAACTTAAGAACTTTTGATTCCAGGTGAGTAGCTCCTGATCTAAGAGAAGGTAATTGGATCACTATTAGAAGTTCAACAAGAATGAGAATGTCCATCCCTCGGGAAACAAAGTACTAGCAATTAAAACTGGTGAAGATGTTTCATCATCGATTGCAATAAAAGCATCGGCTTTCCTCAAAGAGAGAAAAATCGCTTTCATCAAAATGATTAAGCGTTGGAGATGAAGTGGGAAACAATCGGAATCGTAGTACGGAGAAGGATTGTTGTAAGCAACGGAATCTGAAAATCCAAGTAGCTTCTTTGTGTAGTCCGCTCACACGTAGCATCGATTAGATCAACCTTCTTCCAAAAGATTCGAGATTGTTGTTTAAATGGAAGGTGTATCACCACATTTAAGGGTTAATGATTGATCATCATTTCCAAAGAGTAAATTTTTCTCCCTACGTAAAATCGATTAAGCATGAGCCTGCCTAAGAAAGGGTACTCCCGAGTAGTCAATGTTACTCGAGGATCGCTATAAAATCAAGCACAACAAAGTCGCGGGGAAAGGTAATATTCCTACTTTTGACAAAAACATTTAGCTACACCAGTTGGTTTGGAAATATATACGGTCGGCAAATACTAATACCATTTTTTGTTTCGTTAGGCCTGAAGATTTGAAGCTTTTTCAAATAGATAATAGCATGAGATTGATACTAGCACCTAAATCGGCAATGGCTAATATACTTCGAACTCTGAAAATCACATGGCATAAAATCGACCGGGGGTCTCCTAGCTTTTTTGGAAGCTTTATTTAGACAACCGCACACAATTTTCATTCAACGGTGTTTTGGTTAACTCAATAACTTGTCTTTGTTTATTAAGCATCTTTTGAACGTCGGACAAACTTTGGCAATGAATGAGAGCCCGCGAAAACATTAGCTCAAAGTGAAGATTACGAAAGATTTCCATAAACTTTGAAGCTAGGATATCATCCTTTTTACGAATCTTTTCTTTTGCAAGTCTTGCAGGGTAAGGCAAATTAGGTTTGGCTTTGTTAGCAACGAAATAAGGTCTCAATTGGTTTCTTTGTTCTTTGTGGTTTGTTCTTGGACGTATGGAGGAGTGGATGTCTCGGATGCATGTTAGCTCCGTATCCTTTGTCACCCAACTTTCCTTTTCCACCACCGGCGGTGGAATCGGAGGTCCATCGTATGAAACACCACTACGAGTTGTAATTGCCTTGGCTTCATTTCTTGGGTTTGGAATGGTATTGCTTGGTAAAGAATTTGAACTTGAAGGTTGATTGGTATTGCCTAAATCATTAATCTTGCTGCAAAGGCTTGTTAACAAACTTGTAACATTTGCCATTTGATTTTGCAATCCTTGATTTTGATGTTTTGCACATCTTCAATATTGCAACGTAGGGCTTTGACGTAGCTTTCAAAATCCGTTTCAAAACCACTATTTGTTGGAGGTTGTTAAGGGTACAACATGATTGATAGGTGGTCTGATTGGTTGGTTTAATGTAAGGTAGGAGCTTGGATAAACTTGATTTGGTTGTTTTTAACGTTTAGAATTAAAGTTTTCCTCCACTGTTATGTAATATAGAATTGGCTTCCTCGATCCAGTATTTGGTATGTTTGACCTACGGATGATATGAAACCCGGTGGTTTTCATTTGACTTGCCAAATTGGATTGTTTGGTTCGTTGGAGAAAATTGCCAACACTGCGGTAATGTTGAAATTGTAGGATGTTTTGACATGAAAAAAGGGAAAATCTTTTCCACCACGAGTTAACGGACAATGGTTAAAAATTATGATACGATCCACAATAACACATACTTCCTCAACCCATTGCCTGTGCGGGAGAATACAACTAACGCTTTCATTTCATTCAACATCTATTTCAACTTAATAGTCAACTGTACCTCGATATAAGCGGCTATTTGTGTTTATCAAAAGAATTATTAGAAGGTGAAAGAATTAAAAGAGGAGCATCCGTACTCACTCTTGAATCACTACTACGATTCTTGAGTAACAAACATTTTAGACTTGCTTTCAATAATCGCCAAACCTTCTTGAGGCAATCTTGTCTAAGAAATTGCCACCTTCGGCGGAACTAAGGCATCTTGACGTTTGAATTCAAAGAATTGAAAAAGTATCGAGTTGGATGTAGCCCGAGTAGCCATGTTGAGAGACTTAAATCGAAGGGTCCATTAAAACGTTTCCCATGCTTTCGTTGAAGTTTCGTTTGTTTTTGGAAACAATTGGTGATTTTTGTTACGGAGGTAAGTTGTTTTTCGATTGTTGGAAGAAATGTTATATAATGAATTTGAAACAAGGTCCGTCCCATTGATGAATTGATCTAGGAGGTTCCCTTTCTAACCATCTCGGCTTCGACCGTCTATAGAGAAAGGGAAAAGCAAAGCTTTACCGAAGTGTTCGACTTCTGATGTCTAAACGTTGAAGTGACCTTGTTAAAAAATCGAAGGTGATTGTGAGGGTCTTGTCTACCCGTAAACTTATTAATTTGCACAAGATTGATTAAAGGTTGTTTAAGCTCGAAATTGTTAGCAAGATCGGTGGAATAAACTATAGCAACTTCATACCCTTCGATGGGAGCTTGTAACATTTGGCCATGTACATTGTCTGCCATTGGAAAACGTTTCTTGTGTTCAACATTGGATCTACCCGAAAGATTTTGATGTTCTCGACGTCTCGTAGATTGCGAACTAGTGCGCAATAAAAAAGAAAACAAAAATCCCAAAAACAAACATTTACACTTTTTATTATTATTATTTTTTTTTATTTTTTTTTTCAAAGAATTTTAACGGTTACAACGAAAGAGACTTAACCAAATAATCAAACTACTTCACGGGTAGCTCTTGAAAATGTCTTTCAAGGTGAGCCGTTCTTGGTAGAGACACAAATGGCAAGTGTTAAATCTTTGATTACGATTTGGGAACAATTGCAAGTTCACCGGAGATTGAAATGATAATATCTCAATAGAAGATATTATATGTTGGTGTTCGATTACCAACTTTGTTTATTTTATTTCTGATTTTTAAGGACAATTTTTTTATTGTTTTTGATTTTTTTTATATATCTTTTACTTATACTAAAAAGAAAAGGAAAATATTTTTTACTTTTTATATTTTATGATTTTTTTGGATTTTTGAATTATAAAACAAAAATGAAACTTTCAATGGTGAAAGGATCTTCAAACCAAATCAACAAACACAAAACGAAGGAATCTTAAACACTAGTCCCCGGCAACGGCGCCAAAAACTGATTGCAGTTTTAACACACGTAAATTATATATAAAAGATTATACTTTAGAAGAGTAATTAAGAAAATTACCAAGTTACCCTTGATAAATATCACCACTCAAAAATATATAATCAATCAATATACGAAAGTTAACCGGGTAAGTATGATCACCCAGGTTGTTTCCCCAACGACTAATGAAATTGAAACCTCGTTTTAGTTCGGATTCTGATTTGAATGAAGCAAAGATATTTTTTTTTGCTAATCTATATCTACTTAAATAAAAGCAATTTAGACAATTAAACAAATACGGGAAACAAATAAATCGTGATAATTAAGAAAGTAAACTAAATTTTAATTCCTAAAAGTGTAAACTAAAATTCTAAACCTAAGTTAAGACAAAAGAAAATTTTAGGAAAAAGAAAAACATTTTTTCTTTGATTATTTTTGAATTAAAAACTATAAAACTATTAAAAATAAAGTCTTAAAAATTTTATAAAAAATTACTCTAGTTAAAGAAAATGTGCAGAAATTTTCTAAAAATAAAAGCCCTAATTTTATTTTTTTTATAAAAGTTTAATTGAACTAATTAAAACCTAACCCTAATTATTAATTAAAACTAAGTAAGCTAATTAAAAACTAACTTAGGGACTAACTGTGAAAAGGACTTAAGGGCTAACGGGGTTAAAATATTTAACGGGCAAGGATTAACTGAGAAACAACTAAAACAGGAAAATTACGAGAATGGTCCCTGAGGTCCTACCCCGATAACAACTAAAGTCCAACTTTAAGCTCAAATTCTAAAAGTGCTTATCACTAAAAACTTGAAAGAGCAAAGTTGTAAAGGAAGCTAGGGAGAACAACAATTAACAAAACACTCTGGACTGAAACTCAAAGTAAGCTCATAAAAGACATCTAAATAAGCTGTTACAGAAACTTAGGGTTTGGGGCTATGTTTTACCAAAACAGCTAAAATAACTCAAATTAAGCTTAATGTAAAAAAGAAAATAGTTACTAGGAGCTTATGAGATGCTTAATCTATGAATGCAAAGAAATCAAGCTAGAAGTAATTTAAACAACTAAAATTGAGCATGAATTAAGCAAACTCAGAAAATAAGCAAGATAGCACAAAATCTAATTAAGCTAAAAACCTTAAAAAGCCAAACTAGACTCTAAAACTTTAAGGACTTATGAAACTACTTATAATCTCTCTAAATTACTTAAAATCTAGACCAATAACTAAATTAACAATTTAAAAACCTTAAAAATTCTAAGTACAATGTTTTTGGTTTTAGTTTACATATGACAGTACAATTAAGCTAGGAGAATAAGCTAAAATGTGAACTAAAACTTATTCTTAGTTAAACTAAACAAACTATAAGATGCTAAAAGCTACGCTATTAAATCCTAACAAAAACTGGCTTAAATTTTGATTTTGAATATCAGCAGTACTTAAAAAAACTAAACTTAGTACTGGCTATTAAAGTTCCTTTTTTTTTAACAGCTGAATAAGCTAAGAAGATAAGCAGTAAATTAAAAACTAAAACTTAAACCATATTAAGCTATATCTAGATTACTTCTAACTTGAATTTAAAAACCTAAATCCTACTTTTACTCAACTAAAAATTAAGCCAAAGGTAGCAGTACTAATTAGTGACAGCAGTACTAACTTTTTTAGTTAGTAACTGGTGCACTTGGACAAATGCAAACACAGAGTGCAGGTTTCCTAAGGGGAATCCTGCACCAAGACACACTCAAATAGAGTGTATAAACAAAGTTCAAGCAAGATCTAAGCCTTGGAGGGCTTAGATCAACAATTGCACAAGTGAAATTCAAAAGAAAGTTCCCCTGGTGCTAGAACCAACATAATAAACCATAACTTTTTCAATTTCACAATCTAACTTATAAAAACTCTTTGCCTAATGATTTTAAATGAAATCTAAGCTAACTTAAACAATTTTAAAAACTCACTTTGACTTTGGGAGGTCAAAATACTTCAAACCAAACACCACATCTAAGACTAAAGACATTTATATGATAAGCTACTAAGTTTGAAATCCAGTAAACAAGTGCTTAATACCAGACAATTAACAGATTAAAATTACTTTAATAAGCATGATTTAACAACTAAATAAGCAATAATCTAAGACTTAAGCTACTTTACTATATTTTTTGGTTTTTTAGAGGTTTTTAAGACAATAATATGAAAATCTATGATTTAAACTAAGAAAATTGAAAACAGATAAACAACTAAGATGATTTAGCTAGATAAAACTCAAATAAGCACTAATAAGCAAAGAGAATAAGCAAATAAGCAATCTAAATATAGAAAGTAATGAGATCACTATTTAAAGCTAGAATTAAAGGAAATAGAAAGAGAAACTTACAAACTGCCTAAGCTAAACAAGAGGACCAATAAAGGCAGCTACAAGCTTCCTAGCCTTATTAGATACAGCTAGGGTAAAGTGTCCATGGGATCCTTCCAAGTTAAGATCCCTTCCAAACAAGCTCAATCCCAATAGTCCATGATAAATGTAATGTTTAAACTGATTTAAGGTTAAGTAAGATTAAATCTGAAATTTAATAAGTTCTGAATTTTCAGCTAAAGACTGAAAGAGCTTAAAAGGAGCTATTACTTATGAGACATTTTGGCTAATTACGACAGCTTTGAATATACAAGAAAAGAGAGCTTATAAATGATTTGAAACTAAATTTCATTAAAAAAAGTTTACTGAATACATTACTTGGAAAGAGATTACAAAACATTTTAAGGATAAAAAAAAAAAAATTACATTTTTAAGAAAAAACACGAAATTTAAGCTAGACTAAAAGCTACTAAAAAACCTAGATAGCGTGTGTGTGAGAAGTGAGGCCTATTTATAGGCTGCCTTGGAAGATTCTAGCCCTCTTGCCCTGCTCACCAAACTTTCAATTTCAACCAATCATTACTTCAATCATTTGAGCTCTATGATTCCCGTTTGATCAAATTTGTGCACTCAAGGATTTGCCAACCGTCCATTCTTTGATGAATTGACAGCTTGTGGTTTACATTTGTGATAGTTTAGTGTAAAATCTATCCTTCACATGTGCTTCCTTAAAATCCACATGAGCCTTCTTTGTGGGGATTGGCCAATGGGATGGTTTGTTGATGTAATTCTCTGCCATGTCATTCCATGTCACCCAATGTCCTATTATAACCTTCAAATTCTATTTGCCGCCTTGATGTAGAATGGAGGGGTGAATTGGGAAGACGAATGAACAGTAATTGTTTCATTCACTCCCTTTCTTAACTGATTGGTAAAAATCAGTTGGACTTTGAGATTGTGACACTTCTAGTCCCTTTCTTCCTTTTCTCTCTTTTCTAGTTATAATCTAGTTTAAGAAATTGCAAAACTGACCCTTGTGGTTTATTAAAAGGAGAAATGGGCTAGGCTAAGTGGGCTTATGACTTTTATTGACCGTCTTGGTTTCTTTGGCTTCTTTTTTGTACTCTTCTGATTCTCGTGTCCGTGCTTGTTCGTTTTTGACTGTTTTCTTGTGATTTTTGATTTATCCGTACCTGCACACACAAAACACAAATACAAGCATATTTTTGCCATTTTTGGTCTGTTTTGGGTTTAATTGGTTAATTTAGTATAAATAGATAGGTAGTATTCTACACTTATCAATTTCCATCCCAAAATATAAGTAAAAAGTGGGACTGTAAAACTCACCTCGATGCAAAGCAAATCCAAACTCTTCAATTAACCTTGCAAATAATCTATACAAAACAATACACACATGTTACCATCGATTAGGTCTCTCACCCAAACCCCCCCCCCCCCCCCCCCCGATGTAACAATCACAACGATGGATACTCTATACCCCATCTTGATTTAACTCATCTATATACTCTTCACAACTTACTAACCTCAATTTACCTTAATAAAACTTAAATCCCAACTTCTGCATTATTATTCCATTTTTATAGTCACAAGATAACTCTAAATAAAATACTAAAACACCTAATTAGTTCTTCTCCTTAAATTACATAGCTCCCCAATAAGTTGTGAGCTTCTATGATTTTTGGATAAAAATAATAGTGAGTGTAACCATTTTATAAAAATTCAACATCACAAAGTGTCCAGAATTTGACCTGATTCAACCTTTAAAAAGTTTAGTTTGAGCAGACCAATTTAAACACTTAGGAAAATTCTACAAAAATTCTATAAAATCATAAACATCATGAACTTGCTACAGTGGAAAGTACATCAATTAAAAAGACGTTTTGATATGCTTTTTGACCTCACAAACACAACTCAGAATCTGCCCTGAAAACTCAGTTTTTGACAACGAATCTTGTTTGATTAATTTGACTAACTTCCACTCCACTTATTAATCATGAATACCACTTGGATGTGAAAGTATAACTCTCTGAAAATAATTTGTAGCTCAAGAAAATCAATAAAAGCTATCCTATGACCGAGATAATGGCCTCACATAGTTTGACCTAAAATTCTGCCCAGATTCTATACCGAATTTGGCATAATTAATCCAAAATTAACTACCCAAAACCCTAATAATGTATCCCTAAAATGAATTTTTGGAATGATCAACCCTCTAATTACAGATTATTTACAATAACCTAATCTATCCTTAATGATTGTTACGTTAAATAAAATCAATTGTATTGAAAAATTTAGAAAACAGTACCTTAACTCTTGAAAATCAAAACCCTAAAAATTTTTGGGGTTTTTTTCTTGTTTTGTGTTGTTCGACCGGCCAAGGGAAGGAGAGCAAAAATCAAATTGATTTGGTTTAGGTATTGATTGTATTATAGGTCTTTAAAAAAATAAATTACCAAAAACAAGTTGTAATCTAATTAGGATATATTTTCCTTTTTCTTTTCTTTTACTAAAATTCATTTTTTTCTATTATAAAAAAAATTATTTATTATTATTTACAACTTTAATACCTATATTTTTTTTTATTCTAGGTTAAAACATTTGTTTATTTCGCTAAACCTTGAACTTTCTAACTAGATTTCTAACAAACCTTCATTTCCAATTATTTCTAAAAATAGAAAGTACTCTAAAATCACTAAAATACTAACATAATATATATAATATGTATTATATATATAGTACGTACACAAAAAATTACGTACACGACATTTGAAACTACGCAAAGCTTCCAAATGATCTCATTTCCATTCAATCTCATTTCAACTAGTACCATGATTCATAAATCATGTGCTTCAATCTCATACACATATCTCTCACAAAACACATAAAATACATAAAGAACACACATAAACGCTTCAAATAAATTCTAAACAAACTGACCAACCGGCTCAAACCACGGTTGTTACAACCAATGTCTTAATAATTTAGATAAAATGCTCGGCAGATGTGAAGAGACCAACCTTGTGCTAAACTGGGAAAAATATTATTTTATGGTACACGAAGGTATTGTTTTGGGGCATAAAATAGCTGGGAAAGGAATCGAGGTTGACAAAGCTAAAATCGATGTAATTGCCAAATTATCTTATCCCACAAATGTGAAGGGCGTTAGAAGTTCTTGACACCTATGTTTTTTATCGCAGATTCATAAAAGATTTTTTCATGATTTCCAAACCAATGACCCAACTTTTAATGAAAGACGCTAAGTTCGATTTTCCAAAGATTGTAAAAAGCTTAATAAACTACAGAAAGAATGAACCACCGCAAACCTATCATAAATCTCTAGATTGGGTATGCCTTTCGAATTAATATGCCACGCCAGTGATTTTGCAATAGTACAGTCTTAGGACAAAGAATTAGACGGAAAATTCAAACCTATCTATTATGCTAGCAAAACTCTAAACGATGCCCAAACACATTACTCCACCACCGAAAAGGAACTTCTAGCAGTTGTTTTCTCGTTTGACAAATTTTGCCCTTATCTCATTTTATCAAAAACTATAGTCTACACTGATCATTCTGCTTTAAAGTATTTGTTCAGCAAACAGGATGCCAAACCAAGACTTATCAGATAGGTTCTGCTTCTTCAAGGATTCAATATCGAGATAAAAGATAAAAAAAGGAGCAGAAAACTTGGTTGTTGATCACCTATCAAGACTCGAGAATCCAAATATAGGGGAATTAGACGAAGAAGAAATCAAAGACAAATTTCCCGATGAGCATTTGATGATATTAAAAGCCAAGCTAAATAACGAAGAGCCATGGTACGCAGATTATGTCAACTACATTGTCGGAAAAGTGGTACCTCCCGAATGGACACCGAAAAAGAAAAAGCGATTCTTCTCTCAAGTAAAGAATTATTTTTAGGACAAACCATACGCATTTAGATTATGTCTGGACAATGTAATGAGAAGGTGCGTCACTGGATGTGAAATCCTTGAAATTTTAGATCACTGCCATTCTGGTCCAACCGGGGGACATCATAGTGCTTCAATTACAGGAACAAAAGTTTACGAAGCAAGATTCTATTGGCCTAGTATGTTTAAGGATGCTAAAGACTATGTAATGAAGTGCGACGCATGTCAGAAATCAGGGAACATTTCATCATGAAACGAGATGCCTCAAAACAATATTCAAGTTTGTGAGGTCTTCGACATTTGGGGACTTGACTTTATGGGACCATTTCCTGACTCAAGGGGTAACAAGTATATCCTAGTTGCGGTTGACTACGTGTCTAAATGGGTTGAAGCTCAGGCCCTACCTACAAATGATGCTCGTGTAGTGGTAAAATTCTTAAAAGGTTTGGTTTTCTAGATTTCGTGGTTCCTAAAGCCTTAATCAGTGATAGGGGAACACATTTTTGTAACTCCCAACTTGAAAAAGCTTTGCTTAGATACGGGGTGACTCATAGAATATCAACAGCATACCACCCTCAGACTAATGGCCAAACCGAAGTCACCAACAGATCCATCAAACGTATTTTGGAAAGATCGGTTGGATATAACCCAAAGGATTGGTCTGAAAAACTCAATGATTCACTATGGGCCTTCAGGACCGCCTATAAGACACCAACAAGATGTACCCCATTTAGGATGATTTACGGAAAAGCTTGCCATCTACCAGTTGAGATTGAACATAAAGCAAACAGGGCAAATAAACAATGTAATATTGAATCTCACGGCATGCTGCTAAAAAACCGCTTCATAAGACTTAACGACTTAGGAGTACGTAGACGGAGCGTATGAGAATGCTCGAATCTACAAGGAAAGAACTAAGAAATGGCACAAATCTAGGCTCCGTGGAGATAAGGATTTTAAGAATGGAGAAAAAGTCTTGTTGTTTAACTCGCGTTTAAAGTTGCACCCAGGAAAACTCAAATCAAAATAGAACCGGTCCTTTCATAGTTAAAACCATGTACCCTTATGGAGCAGTCAAAATCACTCGCAACGATGGTTCAATCTTTAGGTTAACGGACATAGGTTAAAAACAATACCAGATTATAAATTTCAACACGGATGATAACGAATTCATAGAGCTCGATACGTAAGAAGAGTGTTGAGAAGAAAAAAAGGTTGAACTTAAAGACCAGCTGAAACAAAAGTGCTTCCCGAGAGACAACCCGGTCATTTTAATTGTTTGTGCGCATTTTAATTGTTTGTTGCACGAGTCTGTCTTCCCAAACACTCTATACAGCGTATCGAACCCCTCTGGATACTGCGTATAGAGTTGTCTGGACGTTATCAGTTTTTAAAACTTAATATTTAATTTCTAGTAATTTAATTATTTCTACAGGAACAATATGGCGTATCCTAGGGTTTTTGTAGATACGGCATATGATCCCTGTACAGTGTGTGTTTAATTGATTTCTGTACCTTGAGCGAGATAGAATTTGCACTTGTCTTTTAATCTCTTATACAGGACCTTGCTAAAACTATGATATGATATATGCTGAAAAAGACATGTGTTGAACTTATCCGGGCATTCTGAAGCCCTAGTCAACACACTTTTTGCTCAACGGACTCATCTTGGAGAATTATCACGAGCAAAACATCAGGGAGTTTTCCTTTCTAATTCTATTCTTCCTTATTATTTATTATTTTATCTATACAGCGAGGACGTTGTATAATTTAAGTGGGGGGATGGAGAATTAGAATCTACTTGTCTTTTTTTTAAAAATAACATGCAATGTGCTTAAAAAAGGCTAAAATTTAAATTTTTTTTAGCATTACTTTTGTAACAATACTAGTTAATTACATAGCGCACTATAATCTTGATTACATATTTGGTGAGAATCAAGCCTTCAGTTTTCCAACTTCTATAAAATTCCACAAAATTATGAGTGTGCCAGTGATGTAGTGGACTTTAGAACTTGGTCTGGTATATCACTCGAGACCGCCATGATTAGTACTATGAATTTAGATGGAAGAACATGTTCAACTGATAAATTTCTAGGATTCAACCAAACAACCTACATGTCGTAAAATTAACTATCCACACTAGTTAGTTAACTCCCGTGTAACCCTTGATTACTCTCATTTTTAGAGTAAAATCCCCTAGAACAACCTGTTGATCCATTCTTTTCTTTTTCTATACCATATTATATGTTTCGTTACACCTTTTGCACCTTAGCCTACCCGTGTAGATTAAAGCCTATAATTTATCAAAGTTGCTAGTTGCTTTCGTGTAAAGTTTTGTATTTCCTGCGTCAAAGTGAAATTTTCTATCTCTGTAATGGTCGGAAAATTGCACAATGTAATGGGAAAAATATGTAGCTCGTAAGTTTTGTTGCTTTCGCGATTATGAATCATGTCCGAAGAAGAAGTGTTACAAGGAAAAGATTATCCGGACAAATTATGATAGTGAAGACGGTGAAATAAAACTGAGATTTATGATGTATTGCAAAAAAAAGAAGGATGAAAAATAGTCGGTTCAAAAGAAGTTTATACCGAAGGAATCACTTGGAAGGATCGATTATTCGTTGATACGTTACAAAAATTAACGATGTAAAGTCTTGTAAAAAGTGGCTGATATCACCACTTATTCTGTAAAAGTATGTAAAGATCGGGATGTAAGGGAAGTTGACCGTTATAGGAATGCCAACTTAGGTTGTCTTTGTTATTTCTGTGATCGAGGCGTTTGTCTATATGTTCTAGTCTTTGTCATGGAACCGTCAGGGGAAAGTTACTAGCAATCGTACCTTATTTGTTGGCTTAGTCTATTTGTTTTGTGAAATTTTGTTTAACACCCATTTTTCTTCCCTTTCCTAGCAACTAACCTTAGTGTCTACTCGAACGAGGACTTGTTCAAGCATGCATGTCTATTTCGTCGTTACGGCCATGTATGCATGTCTCAGCTGCCTTGTTGGATGACGACTTTCGGTGAAAGTTAGAAGCTCCCTACCCTATATCATTCTTCATCCTAACCGCTGGTTAAACACGAACAAGGATATGATCGGATTATATGTGTCTATTCTGTTGTTACGGCCGTATATGTATGATGCAACTGCCTTGTTGGTGTGGTACCTATA